>PVKU01005439.1:0-123713 GCA_004027475.1 Anoura caudifer
AGAGTAATCTTGGATGTAGGTCCTTGCCTTTCATGACTTGGAATACTTCTTTCCAGCCCCTTCTTGCCTGGAAGGTCTCTGTTGAGAAATCAGCTGACAGTCTGATGGGAACTCCTTTTTTTTGTCTTGCTGCTTTTAAAATCTCTCCTAATCTTTAATCTTGGCTAATGTAATTATGATGTGTGTTGGTATGTTCCTCCTTGGGTCCAACTTCTTTGGGACTCTCTGAGCTTCCTGGACTTCCTGGAAGTCTATTTCCTTTGCCAGATTGGGGAATTTCTCCTTCATTATGTTTTCAAATAAGTTTTCAATTTCTTTGTCTTCCTCTTCTCCTTTTGGCACCCCTATGATTCGGATGTTGGAGCTTTTTAAGTTGTCCTAGAGGTTCCTCAGCCTCTCCTCATTTTTTTGAATTCTTGTTTCTTCATTCTGTTCTGTTTGAATGTTTATTTCTTCCTTCTGCTCCAAATCGTTGATTTGAGTCCTGGTTTCACTGTTTGTTCCCTGTATATTTTTCTTTATTTCACTTTGCATAGCCTTCACTTTTTCCACTATTTTGCAATCATACTCAATGATTTCTGTGAGCATCCTGATTACTAGTGTTTTGAACTCTGTATCTGATATAGGTTGGCTATTAATTCGTCACTTAGTTATTTTTCTGGAGTTTTGATCTTTTCTTTCATTTAGGCCATATTTCTTTATCTTGGCACACCTGTTACGTTGTAAGGGCAGAGCCTTAGGTATTCACCAGGGTGGGGCAACCCACTTTGCTGGGTTCTGGTGCTGTATGTAGGGGCGGGGCCTGAGAGGGAACAATGCTGCTGATCAGCTCTCAGGTTCCAGTCACTTTCCCTGCTACCCACAAGCAAATTTGGCCCTTCTGGTGCTGATTCCAGGTGGGTGGGTTTTTGTATGTTCTAGGACCCTGTGGGTCTCTCCAAAGAACTGTCCTATAAGACTGGTAGTTTCTCCCACTGCCACAACCCCCGCAGGTTTTTTCAGGCAGAGGTTTTGAGGCTTTCTTTTCCTGTGCTGGAACCCTGGGTGGTGTGGTCTGTCTTGCTCCCCAGTTGTTCCTCCTGGTTTGTCTGCACACTAATGTGAGTCTGCCAGTAGCAGCCTTGCTGAGTGTCCTCTCTGCCCTGGCTGCCCATCTCTGCCCTTCCTACCAGTCTGGATGAATATTTCTGCTTTAACTCCTTGGTTGTTGGACTTCCATACAGTTTGATTTTCTGACAGTTCTGGTTGGGTTTTTTTGTTTGTTTGTTTTTAAATTTGGTGTTGTCCTTCTTTTGATTGTGCAAGAAGGCAAAGTGTATCCACCTACACCTCCATCTTGGCTAGAAGTACTGATATATGCTTTTTAATAGGACTTTCCCCATTATAGTGCTCTCCTCCCCTTCCTTGTTTCAATACTTTCCCTTTTGTTTGCATGTAAAGAGAGTTGTCAATCAGCACACTGTGTTAAATTATCTCAAATTGGGAACTGGGCTTGAAAAGATCTTAATGGAAAGAACAAAGGTAGCTAAGTTTCCTTGGCAGCAGTGACCTTTGAAGAGCCCCTGCCAAAACTAAGGGTGGGAAAGAGATTTTCCTTTTCATGATGTCTTTTAATAGAAAAATGAACATTCTAAAAAGTCAGTTAAATATAGGGTGTTAGAAAAGAGCTTATACAGCTTTTTGAACTCTGGCTGGTACGTGAAGTGCTTGCTTCAGTTGTAGAGCAGGTGAGATAACAGTTATTATTGGCCACTAGTTTTTTAACCCCTTGCTGGGAGGGAGTATGTTATTTATATTTGCATCCTAAATGCCTAAAATGGAGCGATGCACCTAACACATGCTCAAATTTTTGCTTGTGTGTCTGGCAGCCATGAAAATGTGCTGTTCATATCTCCTTCTGCAGGGAGAATAATTGACTGACAGCCTTAAGCTGCCATTCCCTTTAGGTCCATCACATATTTACACTGAGTTTACATACCCTGTAGGCTGCTCCCAGCCAGTGACTGAGCACAGCAGGTGTACTAACTCAGGCACATCTGGTGAGATGTGGGGCTCCATTGGCTTGAAGGCTTCCCACTGCCTTGGCCAACCCTTCTTATTACTGTGCTGCACTCTCATATCCAAACCTCCTTCCTTCCCCTGCTCCTTCCACAGGTGTCAGACCTTCAGCATGGTCTAAGGACTCTACCTTCTTCATCCTCCCAATAAATCTTTTACATGTCTAGCCTATCTTGGTATCTTCTCCTTGGCAAAATATGAAAGAATAGTACCCTTGAAACCTATATAATTTTATTAACCAATGTCACCCCAATAAATTCAATTAAAAGAAAAGAAGGAATGAGTCCTTGTTGTAATTGAGAGTAGAGAGTGGTCATGTTGGAAGATATTGGAGAATGCTTGTTATAAATTTATTATTATGAGGCTTTAGAGCCATTTGAAAAGTTTAAACCCTAGAGTCAAAGTGATCCTTTCCAAAGGCAAACTGATCTCATCCCTCCTTCCATTTAAAACCCTTCAAAGGCTTCCCATTGCTCTTAGGATAAAGCCAATTCTCTGTTATGGACTGAAGATCCAACCTGGTCTGGTCCCTGCTTCCTTTTGCAATCTTATCTTGTATTATACTTCCCCTTGCTCTCTCTTTTCTAGACACATTAGTCCCTTTATTCACCATATTCCCTGCTGCCACAGAGCCTTTGTACGTGCCATTCATTCCTTCTGCTCAGAGCATTAGTCTTATACCTTTTTGCCTAGTAAATTCATAACCATATATGAGCTTAAGTATCTCTTTGTGAGGGTAGCTTCTTATCTAGGTCAGCTGTTCCTATAACATTTCCCACCATTTACCACTCCTCTATAGCACTTATCACATTGGCTATTTTTCATTTGTTTGAGACTGTTTGGTTAATATCGCTCTCCCTCCTTAGACTATAAGCTACATAAAGAAAAGGAACCATATATGGTTTTGCTCAGTATTGTAGCCTGGCATCCCAGCACAGAATCTAGCACAGAGTAGGTACCCAATACATATTTTTTGAATAATTGAGCCCAAGTATTACGGGATGAGGGCAACTGTTCTGGAATACAGTTTCTGGTCTGGAGTTTGATTTTACCCTATTTATAGCTAATAAGTTCGTCAGTAACTGTTTCATGGGTGCTGGCAGAAATAAAGAAATTCTGGGTCAGAGACAAAAAGACTTTGTTTATTACTCATAGCACAGCAAGTAGCATGAGCATCATGTTTGTTTACATCAGTCCCCCTTGCCTCCGAAGTCCAACAAGGAAGGCTTGTTCTTTATCCCATAGAAAGATGTTATCCATCTGCAAGGTTTCTTGCTGCAAACATTATCCTGAGAAGTGGCCTAAGTAAAGAGCAGTCAGAGCCTTGAAATCTTGACATACCCAGCAAGATTGAAAGGAGATTGCAAGAGACCTGTGGAAGAGGATCTCCCAATAGACAGTTTCTCCAAAAAAGATTTATATCTAGGGAAAGCCTCGGAAGAGAAATTCATTTTTCTCTCTATCTCTCTCTTTCTCACAGTATTTTACATATATAATCACATAATATTCCAGGACCATGGGTTTGCTTGCCAGAAGCATAGACTTGAGAATAGCTACTACAACCATATTTCCTTGGATGGAAGTATTATGTAATGGTTAAGAACCTTGACTGCAACCAAGACTTTCTGGGTTTGAATTTTTGCTCTGCTGCTTTCTAGCTATTACATCCTTGGGCAAGTTACTTAACTTCTCTATGCCTCATTTCCCTCATCAGTGAAATGGGGAGAATAAAAGTGCCCACCTCAGGAGGTCATTGTGATTAAACGGGTAAGGAACTTAAAGAAATGGGTGACATACACTAAGTGTTCATTAAATATTAACACTTATTATTGTGGTGGTTATTTTTGTTCTACAGCAGCTGACCAATTGTGGAGTAATCTATTTGCACTTCATTGGGTAGTGATAATGGTCTGCTCACCTTGGAAACTCTGCCTTCAATATTTAAGTTACTCTCCTTTGGTATCTAGGACTAATCAAAATGTCAACTATAAGGAGGGGAAGGCATACTCTGGTTTTCCTATGTAAAGTGACTTAATCATACTCTAAGTTTACTAATTTTAAAATGCTTAAGGAGGGTAGACTCTTAACGTAGGTACAGGTTACAGATACTCTATTGAAGCAGAGCACCACTTAGAGTTGTTCTCATTGCTGCACTTAATTGCTTCTCTTTGTGTAGTGAATGTGGTGGAGGCACTTCAAGAATTCTGGCAGATGAAGCAGTCTCGTGGGGCTGACTTGAAGAATGGGGCTCTAGTGGTTTATGAAATGGTTCCCTCCAACACCCCTCCCTATGTCTGCTATGTCACCCTGCCTGGGGGAAGTTGCTTTGGGAGTTTCCAGGTAAGAATTGTGAAGCAGCAGTAGCAAAGATAATTGCTTACATACTAATAATGGCTTTCACCATTATTTTGACCATTAAATTTGTTTGAAATAATGAGAGCCTGAAATAATTCTGGGTAAATCATTCCTATGAGCATCTGAGGTTCATTTGATCACAAAAGAACCTCAGTAATGTGCTTTTAAGCCTGCAAATACACAAACCCACTTTGAATTTGAACAGTGATAAAATGCCTTTACTCAAAAAAAATAAAATAAAAAAGAAATGAAAAAAATGCCCTTACTTTATTATATTGGACTACTAACACCTAACCCATGTTCCCGTCTGGCTTTTTTAACTTCCTGCCACCTCTTTTTGAGAACATAGAATAGTATTCTTTGCCTCAAGTATGTTTTCATTGGCATTTACTAAGGAAAGCCTTAGTAAAGGAATCAAAAGGGTGGGACTATGATGGAAATACTACTTATCTAAGAGGTAGGAGATTCAACTTTTCATGCCCTTGACTGCCGGCAGGGAAAGTCAAGTAACTTCTCTGGGCCTTAGTTTCCCCATCTATAATATGAAGGAGATAAATTAGATTATCTCTAAAGTAATTCTAGGACTAGCTTTCTACAATTATATTAAAGACTTGTAACATATGATGATGAAAAGTATGGTTGCTATTATAGGGTAATGAGAAATTTGGCTAGTGTGAATATTATTATCAAAGATGGATTCTTTACATTGCAGACAGGAAGGTAGCCCTCTGAAATGTTAATTTACAGTCTGTATAGCAATTTAGAAAAGGGAATAGATACTTTTGTTCTGTTTCCCATATGGTTTGTTCAACCCTTAGACAAAGCATAACCCCTGCTATGTGCTTCCATAGCACCTTGAACTTCTATCACAACATATCATTATTGTTTATGTCTCCTAGTGGATGGCACTCCATGGAGGCAGAGATGGTATCTGTCTTCTTCCTTGTTCAGTTTTAAATTTCTACCACCAAACTCAGTACCTAGCACAGAGTAGTCACTTAATAAATCTGTTGCATGAATCAATGCCATTGCAATTCAGTTCCTGACTCAAGCAGAAACAGTCCTCAGGAAGCTTCATTTAAAATCGGATGACTGCCCTGGCCAGTGTGGCTTGGTCAGTTGGAGTGTTGTCCCTTAACTGACAAGTCATGGGTTTGATTCCTGGTCAGGGCTCATGCCTGGGTTGTGGGTACTGGTCAGGGCTCACATCAATGTTTCTCTCCTCTTTCTCCCTCCCTTCCCCTTTACATATGTCCTTGGGTGAGAATAAAAAAAAATTAAAATCAGATGACTAAATGTTACCCCTCAGAACCCCCAGCTATTTCAGAGAAATAAATATGTGCCCAGGATGATTAATGTTTATGCTTTCTCCTCTACAGAATAAGATCTTCCCTTTCTTCTCCCACCTCATTAAATTGCTGAATAAGGATTTGATTATTTTATGGTGATGACCAAAGCTCGACCACTATAGTAATTTGATTTCTCTTATTTTTTGAAAGAGTAGAATTATCTATTATGGCCTCTTTTAGCTTATCTGTTTTATATCCACTTTGGCAGCTGATATTTCTTCCATTGCTTTTCTTTATAGATAACTTCTCAGAAAAGGCACTACAGTAAAATGGGCAGCAGGCTAGCAAATAAGAAGTGGAAATAGAGAAATTGAAGAAGCAAGAAGACTTAGGGCTAATATACGAAGCTCCATATGCTCTCAGAGAGACCTGTCAGCTAAAGGAAACTAGGAATTTAGGAATTAGAAATTAGGAAATTAATAGTTAAGGATGGTTAAGTAGCAAATATATCCTGGTCTATTTTTTAAAATTGTAAGATCACTTTCTTCCTTTCTTCTAATCGTATTCATAAATGACAAGGGCATGGAGGCCTTTGAAGCAGCTAGTGAAGATGAATTTATAAAGGAATGCTATGGTACCTAAGGGTCTGAAGTTGAATGATTTAAAACTTCTAGCCCTGGCTGGTGTAGTTCAGTGGGTTGAGTGTGGGCTGTGAACCAAAGGGTCGCTGGTTCAATTCCCAGTCAGGGCACATGCCTGGGTTGCTGGACCAGGTCCCCAGTGGGGGCCACGTGAGAGGCAGCCACACATTGATGTTTCTCTCCCTCTCTTAGTCCCTCCCTTCCCTCCTCTCAAAAAATAAATAAAATCTTTAAAATAAATAAATAAAATTTCTGAAAATCAGACTATTCTATGATACCTATGTTAGATACAATGTAAAAACATGAATTTTTAAATTTTTTCTTGTTTTCCTCAGGTCAGCAGCTTTCCTTCCCCTAGCCACCCCTCTTCTCCTTGCTTCCACTGGGGAAAAAGAAGACTACACATTCCTTCTTCAGACCTTAGACTGTGTTCGGGGATAGCTCCTTGGGGGAATTGCCTGCTCACAGATAAAAGTAAAGGTCAAGAATCCCAGAGGAGTGCTTCTGATAGAGACTAGAGGTCTCCTCTTCAGAAACAGTCTAGAGACAGCTTTGTTCTAACCTTAGGTTATCTAGAAGGATGAAAAAAAAAAAAACTTGCCTGTCCAGAGAACAAGATAATATTTCTAACAGGCTGGCTTTTGAATAATTAATTCAGTTGACAGTTTAAACAGGGCTATTTTTCATATCAGTGATTATATGCTGACTTCAGCAGCCTTTTTCATTCCACATTGAATTTGGTATGAGGTAGAGCCATCTCCAGTTCTTTAATGACTTCAGAATGTTGAATCAAAATTATGTTTCCAAATACCTCCACCAATTTTACAATAAAAACTTTGCAGGAAGTGTTGAACAAACTGATTTATCTAGAGTGTCTGTGTCTTCTATCCCAAGCGTTTTCCTCCATTGTTCCTTCTGTCTCTCAGACACACATACATACATTTTCTCTCTCTCTACCCTGCTAGTTTTGCCCCACAAAAGCTGAGGCCCGGAGGAGTGCTGCAAAGATTGCACTAATGAACTCTGTGTTTAATGAACATCCTTCCCGAAGAATCACTGATGAGTTCATTGAGAAGAGTGTCTCTGAGGCCCTGGCATCTTTCAATGTAAGTTACTTGGAGTTGGAAGGAAGGAGAGTGGGAGATGGGACAACTTGGCTGGCTGGGAAACGGCATGAACTCTTATTTCCTGTTTACATCTCTTCTGTTTTTTCCTCTGTCAATCTGTTGTATTACAGGCTCCATAAGTCTCAGTCTCTAATTCTATATGTGTGTTTATGTTTTTGTTGCTATTTTGTTTCTTTGGTATTTAGAAACCCTTGTATCTCTTTGGTATCTAAAAATATTTCATTCAAAATTTATGGAATTTTAGAGATATTTCAAAACAAAAATTAAACTTGAATTATGTTTTTCCCAATTTTGGGTTTAGACCTTAGTCCCTTCTTCCTTCACTGTTATTTTTTTATATAACTTTTTATTGTCACTTGTCTCCTGCCTCCATTACTGTATCCTATTAATAAAGAATACTTGATAATACAGTGTCTTGGCTTTTTTCCTTTCTAGGAATGGGTAGGATAATTCATTTACTCTCTTTAAAAAGAACATTTGTTCTTTCAAATGATAATGATGATAATAACCACAGCTAACCCTAATTATTTACTAGTCTAGGTATTTATATATACTATATCTTATTTTATCTTAATGACAATCCTATGAGGTATAAGTACTATTATACCCCTGTTTTACAGATGAGGAAACAAACTAAAAACAAAGAAGTGAAGTTTTGCCTAAAGTGATGGAGCTAATAAGTTGTAGAGCCAAGACTGGAACCCAAGCTAACTTAGAGACTATTCTAGCTTAAAATGTACCTTTTCTAGGTACATTTTAGAAGTTAACGCTGCCCTCTTCCTCCCTCCCATAAATTCACTGATAGGGTGATAAAGTCAGATCAATTTTCTATTTCTATCCTCTTTGCAGTTAAGATGCAATTACATATACTAAACTGCTTCAGGGCCCTGGCTGGGTCGCTCTTTTGGTTAGAGCATCCTCCTGTTGTGCCAAGTTGGTGGATTCAGTCCCCAGTCAGGACACAGACAAGAGGCAATCAATGAATGCTTAAACAAGTGGAAAAACAAATAGGTATTTCTCTCTCTCAAATCAATAAATAAAAATTAAAAAATAAAATAAACTGCTTTAATTAGCTGTTCTGTTTTTTAGGGTTGAACACTTAAAATCATAAGTTGGCTTCCTTCTGTCACCTAAGATCCATCTGCTTTTCTCTCATTACTCTTTGCCCCATTTGGCACTATCTGCAGGGAATAAAAATATTTTTATATTAAAGCCAATTAAAATTAAGAAAGTACATTTGTCATTCTTGTTATCTAATGTATTATAAAACTAAACATTGGAATATAGAAAGCAGCGATTATGAGCATGTGCTGTGACTCTTGTTTTGAAATTATGATTCCTCTAGCTATATGACTTTGAGCAAATTACTTAATCTGTTTCCTCATATACCTATCACATGGGATTACTGGATAAAAGAATATATTCAAGCACTTAGCACATGTTATGTATTTAGATGCAAGTAATAGAAACTATCACTTCAAATTGACTTAAAGAAGTAAGTAAAGGAAGAAAATTTACTATCTAACATGACAGGAAGTCCAGAAGTAGGGCAGATTTCAGGGCTGGTTGATTCTGTGGATCACAAATATCATCTGGCCCAAATTGTTTCCATCTTCCACTCAGCCATCCTTTTCAGGGGTGTCCAACCTGCGACCCACAGGCCACGTGCAGCCCAGGATGGCTGTGAATGCAGCCCAGGATGGTTGTGATAGCAGCCCAACACAAAATTGTAAATTTACTTAAAACATTATGAGATTTTTTTTGTGATTATGTGTCACAATGTATTTACTGTGCAGGCCAGGACAACTCTTCTTCTACCAGTGTGGCACAGAGATGCCAGGACGTTGGCTTTGCTCTTGGACTGACTCCCCTCAGGGTTCAAGATGGCTACAGAATTCCACGCATTCAGACACAGGCCCTTTCAGAGACAGAAAGAGACCATCTTTTTTAGTGTCTCTTTAATAGTAAAGAATGTTTTCCCAGAAGCCCTCCAACACACACCTCCTTTCTACTTCCCAAAGGCCAGAATTCCCACCTTAAAACCAACTACAAGAACAAAACAAACAAATTATAGGCTAAAGGGATTAGGATTTATGGGTTCTTCCCTGAGGCACATAGGAGATAAGTAGGCCCTAGAACAAGGTTAAGGTTCTATGGTAGGGAAGAAGGAAATAGATGTTGGTTAGATCACCAGCAATGTCTACTACAAAGTGAAAGTGAAGATATGTAAACAATTATTATTCTCTTGCCACTATTCCTCTTTGATTAACACCTCAAATTGAGAACTTAATGGATTTCTCATTAATATCTCAATAGAATCTCCATTCTTCAGAATAACAATTTCCATTTGGTCTTAGCCAGGGGAGGAAGAGTGATGACCACATTCTTTGTTTTCTGCCTTTTTTTTTTCTTTAAAATTTCTGAATCTGACGGTAGATCATACTGTCTTTTTACAAATCACTTAGCCTCTGTGGGTCTGGGTTTCCTCATTTGTAAAATAAGTAGGTTGAATTAAATTAACTCTAATTCCTTTCCCATTGTAATGTTCCTACCCCTAATCAAGTAATTTGTAATTACATATTTATTGAATAAATGGAGCTCATTTGTAACCATGTTAAGTGTATAAGTGTCATATGAGTGAGAACTTCCCAACAGGTGGGTCATACCACTCTGGTGCACTCCAGATAGGTTACAGATGTGCCCTGATATTGATCCCCTCAGCTATTGGGGGACTGAGCAACGCCTGGAACAGATGGACTCCTGTGTCCCACAGCCTCTGCTGGCAGGCTGATCTGCCAACAGCCTCCTCTGTATATCCTACTTAGCTGTACAGATATGATCATTATTGTCAGGTGCCATAATCATGGAAATTTTAAAGATACTGAATAAGGTATCATATTGAACAATTACAGGCGAAGGTGAAAATGGTTGCTTACCTCAGAGCTGTAAATCCTAATAGTGAAGATTACCTTTTTTCCTTCTGCCTTTTAGCTTTTCACTCATAAATCCAAATCTTGTGATCTTTGCTTCACCACCACAGGAGGCATGGTTGTTTCTCATGAGCCACAAAACAATATAGGTTGATCTTGAGTAGAACCAACAAGAAGTCACAAGACTTCTCATGACTTCTTGTTGGTTCTACTACAATGAAAATAAATAACAATAATTTCCTAACACTTATGGTAGTTTTACTAAGTGGCATTAATTTAGGTGTGATACATATACAGTAAAACCCCATGATAAAGTACCCCACAATTAACTGAATTTGGGTATAACTTGATTGGCTCCTGAACTCTACCCAGCTCCCTTTCTCAAAGAGAGCAGAATAAAAGTTCTTATCTTGGGAGGTGGGGGTGTGTGCTGTGGAACTGGCTAGAAAACGCAGGCAACTTCTTAGGAAGCAGGAGGACAGATTTAGGTCCCTGTGTTCCCAGTAGTTTCCTGCCACTATTTCCTAGATCAGTTTGACAAAAGGGTCACCAGTAAACCCCATACCCTTGTCAGTTACCATCAATACCCTTATTTTGAAGTCCCAGCCAGCCCCAGGACCTGGAATTATCCTAATAATATTAAATTACCAAATAGCACCAAACAACAACCAATACAGTATGGATTTAGACTGTGTAATTGAACACTAGGTCCAGTAAAATTATGTACCCACATTTTATATCAGAGTTTTAAACCATATTTATTACTTTTTAAATTAAAAACAATTTAATTTATTTAATTCTCAAAACAGCCCTATAAGGTAGATCTATTATTATTTCCATTTTACAGATGAGGAAACTGAGGAAAAGAAGGTTAAATGACTTCACCAAGGCCACAAGACTATTAAATCCACACTCTTAACTTCTATATTGTATTTTTTTTTTTTTGTACACACTGTGCTTGCAGGTCAGACAATGTATCTTAATTCTAGCCCTGCAGGCTCATATCACCAATAGAATACACATGGGGCAAATGTTCAGGATGCCAAACTGCTACCCAGAATTTGCCATGCTTATGGCTCTTTCTGTCTCCCTTTAGGATGCATTTGCCCAATTGTCCTCTAGTCTAGTCCAATCCCACATGCTGAACTCACTCTGTTATTTTGGCTAATTCAGGACTCTTCTCTATATCTCAGTGTTCTCCCTTGTAAAAATAGGGAAAATCAAATTCACCTTTCTCTGTCACCTGAGCTAAAATGTGTGATAACTTTGGAGTCCTCTAGGTCTATGTTGACCAGCAGAATAGCCACAAGCCACAGATAGTTATTGAGCACTTGGAATGCAGCTACTGTAAATTGAGATGTGCTGTAAGCGTGAGACACCAGATTTTGAAAACTTAGTACAATAAAAATATTTCATTAATAATTTATACCATTAACAGTTGAAATATTTTGCATATATTAGGTTAAATGTGATTGAAATTAATATGCTATATATTAATTATATTTCTGTTGGACAGTGCTGCTTGAGGTTGTAATTCTGATTGAAAATCTTTATCTATTCTTGTTACCAGGGCAATAGGGAGGAAGCTGACAACCCAAATACAGGGATTGGTGCCTTCCGATTCATGTTGGAATCCAACAAGGGCAAGTCAATGTTGGAGTTCCAGGTACTGTCCCATTTACTTCCCTGGCTCTAGTAACATGGGTCAGCCTGTGTGTGTAAGTGCCTCCTACTAATCCTTAACACATTGGTGCTCATCTGGAAAGGAAGTGAGTGCAGGAGGTTAGAATATTTTTCAGTCTACACCTTCCTATTCCCAAGGGTATATCAGAGTTGGTGTAAGAGATACTTCCACAAACACATGTTGGAAAAGGTTACCCAGGTAATTCTGATGTAACCTCCCAAAACAAAAATCACTGTCCTGGCACTTTATATTTTCTTCCCCCAGGAGCTAATGACAGTTTTTCAACTGTTGCACTGGAATGGCAGCCTTAAGGCCATGAGGGAAAGACAGTGCTCTCGGCAGGTAAGAGATCCTACGGGTGAGGGGAGTCTGGCAGAGGGACTATTTTGATATGGCTGTTGTGTTGGAAATAATCAGGCTTATGGACACCAGCTGGTGAGTATTGAAAGCCTTACTTAAAGTGCCCTCTTCACTCCTACTATCTTTCCTATTTAAATCTTACCTGTGATTCTTTTGCCTGCTTTGCTTTCCCCACCAGCAAGTTTCCCTTAAGAATCTTTGTAGAGCCCTGGCTGGTGTGGTTCAGTGGATTGAGTGCTGACCTGTGAAGCAAAGGGTTGCTCGTTCAATTACCAGTTAGGGCACATGCCTGGGTTACAGGCAAGGTCCCTGGTAGGGGGCACACAAGAGGCAACCACACACTGGTGTTTTTCTTCCTCTCTTCCTCTCTGAAAATAAATAAAATCTTAAAAACTAAAAAGAATCTCCTTAGAGGACTTAGAGTGCTGACTTCAGTTAGGACTCTAAGGCTAAGAGCTCCTAGTTCCTGTTGAGTCAACGTGGTATGAACCTTTACCTTGTCAGTGACCTTCACATTCCTCTCCTCCTCTAGGAAGTGTTGGCTCACTATTCACACCGGGCCCTGGATGATGATATTCGCCACCAAATGGCATTGGACTGGGTGAGCCGGGAGCAGAGTGTGCCAGGAGCACTGTCCAGAGAGCTGGCCTCTACCGAGCGGGAGCTGGATGAAGCTCGGCTGGCAGGCAAGGAGCTGCGCTTCCACAAAGAGAAGAAAGATATTCTCATGCTGGCTGCTGGACAGCTGGGCAATATGCATTCTTCCAACTGTTAGGCATCCACTCATGGGTTCCCCATCCTCTCCAGGCCTCATTTTGTACGTTCTCTCTAAGACTTAGTATGATTCCTGTACATACTTTTTCAATTTTATACTTTAAAATATAGGTATATATGTATAAATTCTACACCTGGATTCTTTTTTGCTAAGAGATCCCTTTTCTTCTAGTTTCTGGACTTAGTTTCCTTTGAAACATCTCCATTCCACTTTACAAGAAGAGCAGGCTGTCCTCAGAGCTTTTTTGGCTTTTACATTTGCAGTAACTCTGTATAGTCATTTCAGCAGCACGAGACGATTTTGTGTTCATGTTTCCTATCTTTTAAAATAACAGGAAGCTTGAGTAAGGATTATGTTCTTTCCCCTAACCCCAATTCCTGCTTTTTCTTAGACCCAAACAGGTTATAAATACAAAACTTTCAACTTTGGTTTATCCTGAGCTGGGCCTACTTGGTACAAGTTCTTCCTCCAGTAATGACATTTCCTAACCTACACCACCCCTCCTCACTACTATCTACTTCCCCCTCTGACTCCAATTCGTACTAGGTAGGAAGTGAAGATCTGGTTTCTCATTTTTGAGGTGGTTCCTAAGAAAGTGTCCGGGAACAAGATGGGAATTATAAACACAATTCACAAGGCTTTGTCACCTAAATTGCTTCTGGGGCATAGATACCATACCATAGTCCAGATTTCAGGACGTACTCTACACTACAGAAGGGGTCAGGGTTGAAGTTGCTTATCTTTTAATATTTCCTTTTCACTCCTGTTCCACTGCTCCCCTAGCTTACTTAAGCCCTGTATTTAGACTGTCCTGTCTGCAGGGAAAGTAAAAGATATTTTCCTCTTTTCTCTCCTCCCATCATTTTGCTCTTTGGAAAAGTTATCTGTCCTATTTGGTGAGGGCCACATTCCTCTCACCGTCACAAATTTGTTGCCATCTACTACCTTAGAGGTACATACCTTAGATTCACATTTGTTTCCTCTGTTTTCTTTCCTCTTTCTCCGCATTGACCAGGTAAATTAGGTGAGACTTGGGCATTATGGCACTTCCTAACTGGAACCCTGGGAGACTTGCAGGAAGGGAAAAATAATCAGTGATCAGCTATTTGTATTTTCAATATTGTTCTCTTCTCCTACCTCTTTCCTGGGTGGAATAGGAGAGAAATGATCTGGAGTACAGGTAAAGCATTCACCTTTGGGAGAATTTTTTGTAGGTCTCAGACATTTTCCTCTTGTTTCTGTAGTTTCCTTTATACAATATTATAGTTCAGTGCTCTTTAAATTGAGCTTGGGAAGTTTAGTGTTTCTAAAATTAGACTTTCCATTTAACAATTATACACTTTGCTTTCAGAAATAAGTTAGGAAACAAGCCACAATTTTCTTTTGGATCAGACAGGGGCAAGTTGAAAGTCATCTTTTTCTTTTAAAATCATTTTAGTGACCAGTACATATGGGATTAAAAGTAAGCAATCCAGCGACAAATGTATCTGTGCTTGAAAGGGACTTCCTTGAATTCTCCAAGCCCTTTCTCTATATTCCATGACATACATGTAGGGTTGGAGCAGAGGCTCTTACATTAAATAATAGGTGTGTCTATTCAGTTTTTATTGATATTTATAATTCATAAATCATAAATCCTCATTTTTCTTATGCTCCTTTCTCTGAGAAGTGTTAAGTGGTGTAAAATCGTGGGAAGAACTTGTCTTTGCACCTTCCGGATTTACTATTTTTCTCAAATACCAACCAGCAAGATCCCAAAGAACTTGAGAAAAATTGTTCCCTGATCTGTCCACTTTCAGTGTTAAAGATTTTAC
This sequence comes from Anoura caudifer, assembly GCA_004027475.1. Classification (NCBI taxonomy): domain Eukaryota; kingdom Metazoa; phylum Chordata; class Mammalia; order Chiroptera; family Phyllostomidae; genus Anoura; species Anoura caudifer. The sequence goes on from PVKU01005439.1 coordinate 15,034, forward strand.
TTATCTGTTTAGTACTGTCTATGTATTCTATCTGTATAATTTTATACAATTAAAAAGATTTTTGTCTAATGTGCCAGATTGACTCTTTGAGACTTTTGTATCAGGGGAGCTATAAAATGACCCTTTCTTTTACAAATATACTAAAAAATTTTATTAGTATTTTTAGGTGGTAGAGATAAGATTGGACTGCTGGGGAAAAGTATTGTGCCTCACCTTCTCCAGACATTTGAGAAGCCTGGAATTTGTCCTTAGTTCTTTCTCCTCAAGTTCTACCTAGTTCCACTTGTAACCTCACCCACTATGGTGGTCTGAACTCTATCATACCCGTGATTCTCGAATCTTTATTCTACCCTAACCTGTTTTGACCTTTTGCATCTGCATTTCCACCTGACATTACCACCTGAATATGACACAAGTTCTTCCAACTCACATATCCAAAATAAAACCCATTTCACCATACGTGCTCCTGTTTGATGCTGCAGATCTGTTACTGGAATTATTATCTATCCATGTATCTAAGCTAGAACCTGAAATCCATCCTTACCTCTTTCTGCCATCATCTAATCAGTCACTTACTATAGAGTTTACCTCCTACATAAACTTCCTAATCTATTTTGTCAATATTTACTGCCTTAGTTCAATCCTTTTCATCTCTGGGCTGGACCACTGCAATAGCTTCCTAATTGGTCTCTGTCTTCATTCTTGATATCCTCCACACTATTGTTATGTTTCTTTCTAAAATACTTGAATGACTGTACAGCTCCCTTGCTTATTAAAACCATCACTTAGCTATCATCACCTTTAGAAGGACTTCCCAAAGTTTTACATGTGAACCCTTGGAAGCATCTATGATGATTTTGGATGGTAGATTGGCAAATATTTTTCATGTTTTTTAAGGATTTTATTTATTTTTAGACAGAGGGGAAGGGAGAGAGAAAGGGAAAGGGAAACATCAATGTGTGGTTGTCTCTCACACGCCCCCTAATGGGGACCTGGCCTGCAACCCAGGCATGTGACCTGATCTGGGAGTCGAACCTGCGACCCTTTGGTTTGCAGGCCAGTGCTCAGTCCACTGAGCCACACCAGCCAGGGCAGTATTTTTAATTTTTATTCATGATATTTTTATCTGCATTTGAGTGCAATAATATAGGTTTTATATTATGGCAGTGATCATAAATTTAATGTATATTTGTTTAAAAAGTCAGCCTATTAAGAAAAGTACTAATAAAAATAGTATGGGGGCTATTTGCAAATATTAAAAATCATGAGTACTTAAATACTTTATGTAGAGAAAGTTCTTGCCTACAGGATAAGTTCTAAAATCTTCAGCATGACATACAGTTTGGCCCTAAACTGTATTTCCAGCTTTATTTCCTAAGTCACACAGCATCAGGCATACAGAACTTCTTGTCATTCTGATATTCAACCAGTTGATAAGTATATACCAGATGTCTACTGTGAGCCAGACACTAGTCTAAACTTTGCAGATATAGCTATAAATGAGTTTTTGCCATAATGATCACATCGCAATGGGGAAAACAGACATTAAACATATTAGGAAGTAAATAAGCTGATTTAAGTTCTGTGAAGGAATAAACAGTGAAGAATAGGAGGGTACAGAAGACTCTTTTGGGTGACAGTAGTATTTTAGGGAGACCTAAAGTATGGGGTTGAACTAGTCATGTGAAGAACTGGAGTAAGAGCATCAGAGCACAAAGATGCATGAGTCCTGAGATGGGAAACAGTACGTACAACATAGTGGAGAAAAAGTTCAAGGAGAGCTTGAGCTTAACCAGTGAGAGAGAAAAGTGGTGGAAGAGGTTGTACACATACGCAGGGCAGGCTGTGTGAATTTAAATTTTATTCAAAGGGCAAAAATAAGAAAGCAAGGTGACTAATTGTTTTTAATTGTTTTTTTAAAAAGATCGCAGCACTCACTCTGGAGAAAGGATTAGTGTCTCCTAATCCTTAGTGACTCCTAAGCAGTCACAACTGCTTTGCCTAGAAAACTACCCAGCCTTAAAAGCCCAGTTTAAACAGAAGCCCTTAAATGGCCTCTCCTACACCTGTACCTATTAAAAACTTGCTTTGTACCACCATACTACTGTGTTAGAATTACCACTTTCATATATAAAGTGATGTTGATAATACAATTATTCTGGACTGTATTGCCAGCACCTCCTCTAGTATAAGATACATGTAAACATTGAAAATTGTTTCATTAAAAAGTTAAGTGAATCTGCAGTCTACTATTGTTTAAGGCCTACATCAGGATTCCAGGATTTGGGGGCAACGTTGGTCTTGCCTCAACTCCTAGGTTTTTAAATGTGAAATTTTATAAACCCACACCATCCTTCAAGAAGTTAAAACTCCTATTTCTTAAATATATATATATTTTAAAGATTTTATTTTCAGAAAGGGGAAGAGAGAAACATCAATGTGCAGTTGCCACTGCAGCGCCCCCTACCGGGGACCTGGCCAGCAACCCAGGTATGTGCCCTGACTAGGTATCAAATAGGAACCCTTTGGTTAGCAAGACCAACACTCCACTGAGCCACACCAACGAGGGCTAAAACCCGTTTTTTGTTTTTTTAAAGCCATGACCTTTTTTAAAACTCCCAAAGGTGGTGGGCAAAGTTTTTATATTAGAAAACTTTTTTTAACTTGGTGTCTGTCATCAAAATAATTTCACAAGACAACCAGTTCTGTTAGCTTTTGCAAAAGTGGAATTCGGTACTTCAGTATGTTCCAGAATCAGCTTTCTGAGCCAGCACTGCTAACAGAACTATATATATTTTTAATGCTTACATCATAGACTTGGCTGTTCCTCGGAACAAGGTACAGGCCTGGAAGTTCTGAAAGAAAAAAACTTTCAACTTCTACTTCCTAGTACGAGGTGAAAGGAGAAGAGAACCCTCTACTGAAGAAATCAGGCTGGGCTTCCGCCAGTAGTATTTCTCCTCGGTTACCCTAAATAAAAAGGAGCCAATCGCCCCACCTAGCCAGCCCTACAGTGTCTCACAGAGCGGAGGATTTCAGCCCAAGACTCGCTTAAGATGGCGACAGGGACACTTCCGGCCCTCCCCGGACTAGACCCGCCCCCATGTGCGTAAATTTCTCCGCGCCGAGGGAGGGATTTAAAGCCTTCGACAGTCTGTTCTGGTGCTTAGTTGCTGAGCGGCAACTACGAGACTTACAACGAAGGCAAGATGGCGGACGTGCTGGATCTTCATGAGGCTGGGGGCGAGGATTTCGCCATGGACGAAGATGGGGACGGTAAGAACAGTGGAGGCAGCTGCGGGAAGCAGGGAAGGTGCGAGAGAAGGGCGTAATAGGGAAACATAATTTCCCTTAACGGCAGTGAGGATGGGAGCCGGGTTTCGATTGGAATGAAGACTCCGCCCCCATTCGAGGTAGGTAGGCAGAACAGTAAGGGACCGGGACTAGAGATGGTGGGGTCCGCTGTCAGGTAATGTCTTGGGAAAGATTGTCTTAAATGTTATCTTTGTTACTTATTCTTTCGCTTATGGGGTTACAGAGAGCATCCACAAACTGAAAGAAAAAGCGAAGAAACGGAAGGGCCGCGGCTTTGGCTCCGGTGAGTGTGGGGAAAACGGGGTCTGGATCGGCTGGAACTACGGGTTTTGGAGTCCCCGTTCAGATTCATGGGGAACAGTGGGAGAATGGGGATTTCCAGTGATCTCGCATATGTTCCCTAGAAGAGGGGTCTCGAGCACGGATGCGTGAGGATTATGACAGCGTGGAGCAGGATGGAGATGAACCGGGACCACAACGCTGTAAGTAAAATGGACCCTGTAAGGTATCTGTCTTAAGAGAATTAGAGACCACTAAAATAAAACCCGGTAGGAAAGGGGTCAGAGATAACTTTACCAATTTCTGGGATCCACACTCACTCTACTCCTGTGTGGTCTTGCTTCAAGTTTTTTTTCCTCATGTATTCAAACAACTTTCCTTCTTCAATAGCTGTTGAAGGCTGGATTCTCTTTGTCACTGGAGTCCATGAAGAAGCCACGGAAGAAGACATCCATGACAAATTTGCAGAGTATGGGGAAATAAAAAACATCCACCTCAACCTGGACAGGCGTACAGGATACCTGAAGGTATCCTAAGTTACACTCCATTGCCTCTTTTTCCCCATAACCTTAACAGGTCTCCCACATTTGCAATAGTTGGCCAAGAGATATGTTGAAGTAAAATGACATTGAAAATTGATTTTGTTAGACACAGCAGAGACAGACACAAGCATGTTGTATATATAGCAGGGATATATGATGTACATTCATTGTTTAAAGTTGATAGATTTTCCTATTTAAGTAGAAAATAGCTTGGTAGAATAGGAGGGTTTTGATAGCTCTTTTCATTTGCCCTAGGGGTATACTCTAGTTGAGTATGAAACATACAAGGAGGCCCAGGCTGCTATGGAGGGACTCAATGGCCAAGATTTGATGGGACAGCCAATCAGTGTGGACTGGTGTTTTGTTCGAGGTCCACCCAAGGGCAAGAGGAGGTAAAGTGGAGTGGGCAAACACGATCTTGGTGAAGGGAATATAATAATACAGAAAAAGAACATTGTATTATGTCCTTTTTATGTACCTCTCTCTCCTTTCCTTTTCCTTAGAGGTGGCCGAAGACGCAGCAGGAGTCCAGACCGGAGGCGCCGCTGACAGGTCCTCTTTTGTCCAGGTGTTCTCTCCAGAGATTCCAGTTGACCATGCAGCCTTGGAGAAGTAGGGCTGGGTGGAACTCATTGTTTATAATTAATAAACAATTGCTTAGTGGGTTATTTTTTTTGAATTATGAATAAATGTCCCATTGTTTTCTACGTTTAAAATTCCTTTTCTGCTCTAACATTGCAAGCTCTGAAGTACCATTTACAGTAAGGCAGTATGGGTCACTGTGAAAATACTTCTCCCATCCGAATCTGTGTGAGTTTCTACGTTAGACATAGTATCAAAGGGTCAAAGTAGAAACGCTGCATGGTATTTCTTTTTCTTGGAAGCTAAGAGTGTAAAAGGGTAGAAGTGAGATGTTATCAGGATATTAAAGAATTATTCTCTGTATCCTACATATACTCTGTCCTGAGAAAATGGATGTTATAGGAATGTTTCTTCTGTTTCTCCTGTCCTTGCTGCCACATTTGTATCTCCAGGTGTCTAGCAGAGGATGGAGGTCAGCAAGACAAACATGGGGGGCAGCTGTCTAAGGAGCAGCAGAGGACAAATTCACTGGCAGGAGCTGGGAATTTTTAAAAACTACACTGAAATCCAGAATCATTCACCTTTGACCTGTGTATAGGGTAAATTGATAGGTGGGCAGTGAGGTGGAACTCCCCTCCTACAAGAAAGATGATGCTGCAAACTTACCTCTCCTTACCATCTTGGAATTATATGTTCCCTTACCCCTAGGGATTATGACAGACATGATGGAGACAAAAGGTATGATTGAGGTGCTATTATATGAAGCTATTAAGTCTACTTTAAGACAATGGTGTCCCAAGAGTAAAGAAGACTGATCACCTTTCCCCTTAATCCTTGCCCAGCTAACACAAGTTCAGGCAATAGCTAGAGGTTGGTTAGAATTGAAGTCATTCAAGAAAACTAGTATGAGGTACTAGAAATTCAGTTAGGATGTTTTGATTTGATAGGCAGCTATCAGATAAATAATTAGGCTAGGGGCAATAGTTTTAGGGTATGGATTAGGGCCTGGGGATTGAAGACTGATCCTTATTGTCAGGGGACTAGACACTGAAAACTGGCTGTAGCAGATGGTCATGGCAGTCAGTGCCAAAGGCAGAATAGGCAGCAGAAGGCAAAGAGGTCTCTTGCTGTTGAGCCTTGAAGCTGCCTTTATTGACACGCTTGAGTGAAGGGGTCTGGGCCAGCTTGGTGGGTAGTATGGAATAACCACTGGAATGGGGTCAAAGACTGCTAAAACTGGTCTTTCACCTCCCCCCAACCTACCCACCAGTGTGACACTCTGTCTTCCCAACTCATCCTTGAATCTGTGAAAAACACTGCAGTGCTGAGTTATGGTTCTCCCATGATGCTAATATTAAAAAGGTTAAAAATGTATCTTGAAAATCCCTATATTCTGTTTAGGCTCTGGAGCTAACCATTACGTTTGTTAAATTCTGGGACTTAATACTGCTTTTACAAGTACTATTCTAAATACTGCACTTTACAGAAAGTGAACAAGCTAAAAATTCAGTTGAAGTGGCCAAAGCAGGATTTAGAACCAAGGTTTGCCTCCAAAGCCAATTCTCTATTGTACTTTCCTGCTTTATTTCACTATTAATCCTCACATATGGTCTGTCAAGTGGATTCTGAACTCTATGAAGATAGGGATTGAATATCTGTTTTATTCACCACTGTATCTGGTGATCAATAAACACTTGTTAGATGAATGAGTGGAACATATGAGGTCTAGAGAAATTAAGCAATTTGTCCAAGACCATACAGCCACTATTTAACAGGTCCAGGTTCTCTGATTACAAAACTTAAGCACTACAAACTAAGATCCTACAGCATACTGAGCTATGTGTTTATCTTGGGCATGGATTTGGAAGTGAAGGGTATACAGGACAAACAGGTGAAATGACAAGAGTTTTTGTTTTGTATAAATGCTGAGATCCTACATGACTGAAAGTAAGCTAAACATTACACTTTACAAAAGGATATCTCTTCCACTTCACCAACATTTTTAGATGAAATGATTTTTCTGATGTGTCTGTGATTTTTGTGGGAAAAAATCTTGTGTAAAATGGGTGCTACTAAAATTTTAGGGCATTTTGCAGCCTCTCTGAAGTGACCTTTAGTAATAGTCTTATGTACAATATAGTAACTATAATGGTGAAATAATATTGAATAATAAAATTTAACATTTTCCAAATGCTGTTTGCTGCCCCTCCCCCTTTTTGGTAAATTGCTGAGTTTTTGGTTTGAATCAGTAAAGAGTATTTTTCAGGTTTGAGCTTCAGAGTTAGTACCTTTGTTCAGGTCAGGTAGATTGAGTCACTATTGTTCTGGAGGTCAGATTGCTAGGTATAAGGCATTTGGAAAAGTGATTTCAGCAGGCACAAGAGACTTTTAGGAAAGGCAAATACTATCAGCCACAGACATACAATTTTATGAAATGGTTGGAGTTATGATCAGGCTGCACTGAGCCAGTTGGACATTGGTCTTTCCTTTTCCCCTGTCTTGAGTCCCTATATTTCTGGCGTTTGGGAATCTTACGGGCTTTTCCTGCACTGTGCCTAGAAATACTTCACACTGTAAGGGGTTTAAAAATAGGTCAGGCTCCTGGACTTAGGTTTGATCCATAGTCTTACTTCTGCCTCTCCATTCCCTATTTTATATGCAGTTTACCACCTAAAAACCTTTTCAGCTACTTCCAATATTTCTGAAACTTGAGTTTACAAACTAATTTCTAACTACCTCAGTACTCCTTCATCACACTAACACCACATTTAAAATTTTTTTTGACTCTAATATTTTAATACAACATAACATGGGCAATGCAGAATTATACAATTTGGAACACTAATTTCACAATTGGGGCACTAATTTAGAACTAAAAACACTTTTTGCGCATGTACCATAATGTTACCACCAGTTTGCCATCGAAGCAAATGGAGACTGCAACTATTACTCAGGTTGTCGGGCTCTAAGAAAGTGAAATTTTCTGTGTCATCATGTTGTGGCCCATGGATTTCAAATGACTTAGCCAAAGTCATATAACTAGTTAGTGGTAGAGCCTAGACTCAGAAAAAACAAAGCCAAGTAAAACAAGCAAACAATGCAACAAAAACAGGTTTCTAACTCCAAGCGCCCACCTAAAATTTGCTTCTTATAAACCCGACTGTAATTACTTTTACAGAAGCAACAAGCTGCTTTTTAAGTCTTTTATATATATATATATATATATATATATATATATATATATATAAAAGATCTGTCCAGAAAAAGTCCAGCTGTTGTTAATATAACAAGAACGGTTTGCATGACAGTTGATGTAACCTGGCAGCCAAGGAGAGTGGACTGAGATGTGTGTGCATGAACAATGACGACTTTACGGTACTAGTCAGTGGGGGCAGGAGACACTGTTGCGTGAGCATGTGTACTGTGTTCAAAATGACTGAGTGAATAGAGCAACGAATCTGCATCAGATTTTGCATTAAGCTTGAACATTCCTCCACAGAAACTTTTGATTATTCAGAAGGCTGTTGCTATGGGCAGCTGATGATTGGCAGTTCATCAAAACATGCCTGCTCATGCATCACATCTCATGTGAAGTTGTTTTCTTTTTCTCTCAGTCACTCCTCTTCATCTCCCTGCTTTGAGTCAACAGTGGAGGGTCAGATGGTCATGCAGAGTTTTTTGGTGAAACATCAAATCACCCGGGTGACTCAGCCCCACTACAGCCTAGATTTGGCACCCTGTGACTTCTGGCTTTCCCCAAAACTAAAATCACCTTTGAAAGGGAAAATATTTCAGACTGTCAATGAGACGGTCAGTGAGATTCAGGAAAATACAACAGGGTAGCTGAAGGCAACTGGGAGAACTGTGATGTCCCCAGGTGCCTACTTTGAAGGGGACTGAGGCATCACTGTCCTATGTACAATGTTTCCTGTACCTTGTATCTTCTTCAATAAATGTATTATTTTTCATATTACATGGTTGGCTAACTTCTGAACAGACCTTGTACATAGTCTTAGAACTACAGTCAGGTTAACTTTTGGTTTTTATATGTCTAATATTTGAGGGTTTAAGGATGAAATCTTTGACTCCACAATGCATTATCATTTGAGAGATGGAAATTTTAGCCCCAGATATTCTCCTAATCCTAGTCTCAGAGATGCTGTGGTCTACCACCTTCCACTCCCCTATGGTGGTAGCGGATTTTGTTTTGAAGAAATTGCTTCATATTTAACTTCTTTCTAGATTCTAGTTCATTTTCATATTGAAATTTGATTACCTGGTACTGAAGTTCAGATGCTCCCTTCCCCTCCCCAGTTTGACACTCATTTCACAATAAAACTAAAGTAAAACATACAAATCTGATTGCGTCACTCTCTACCTTTTACTTTAGTGTCTCTCCACTACCCTGAGGGTCAAGTACAAGCTTAATATTTGTAATGTGGTTCATTACCATTTTCTAGCCCTCATCTTCAGCTGCAACCACTGAAATCCACTTTGAGATCCACTACCCTCCAGCCTCCCCAGCATTCCTCCTACTTTAACTTGTTTAACACCTATCTTTCGGGAATCAAATTTTAACATCTCTGGAAAACTTTCCCTGACCAAGAGTGGATCAGACACCCCTCACTGTTCTTTTGCTCCTTATACCTACCCTTAGCATAACATTTAACTGTACACCGTATTGTATTAATTTGTCTCCTGGACTAGTGTATACATTTCTTGAAGGCAGAACTTTGTTGCTCTATCCTTGATAGAGCATTTGGGTGCACCTGGGAATGATGCACAGTATTTTTTTTTTTCAATCGATTAACCAAAGCTCCTGGCTTCACTGTCTTCTTAATAGACCCTCATATGTTTCCTCCCTGCCCTAGAGTTTTTCTGCAACAATGTCCTGAAGCAAGGTGGGATTAGGAGAATGCAAAGAGGGGAAAGCTAAGTGTAGTAAAACCAAGCTGAAGGCATAGGGTAGATAAAAGGGTACTGCTTTTAAGAGATAGGTTCTTAATAGAGATACAAATTAACATGCAAAAAATATCAGACGCTCCTCCCTAAAGATTAAGGGCTGACCAAGGCCAACCACACCCATTGTCCCTGAAGGTTCATGTATGTACCCAAATTCTTGTTCAGTCTAACCCTGAGTCCAGACAAGTCACTCACCTGGCACAAGGTAAGCAGAAAACAGTCCACAGGCTGCCCTCAGAAGTTTCCTTACAGTTGACTGGGATCCAACCAGGTGGAGTACTGCTGTCTGGAGGTGGAGCCCAATGGCCACAGGCAGGAAAGCTGCTGCATAAACGGCCATTAGTTTCAGGAACATGAGTGTCTCACATGTGATGTCCCCGGCCAGCCATTGAACAATGATTTCCCAGATGGCATTTAGGGGAATAACCACAAAAGTGACCAGTAAATGGAAAGCTGCTAAATGGACAAATGGTCTGTACCAGAGAGGGATGGAGCTGGCTGGGTTGTGGCTGTGTCACTGACCACAGCACGGCCAGATTATGTCCAACAGCAGAAAATCAGCACAGTGATCACTCCCACACTCGGACCCTGGCTGCAGATGAGAAGGTGGGCAGCTCTGAGCGCTCCATCTCCACTCCTGATCCGCCCCCAGACCGTTGTTTCCAACGGATGCCTTGCTTGCAGACACGGTGACTTAGAAGGGAAAGGGTTGAGGGGATGAAGTGTGGGTTTGAAGAGGTTAACTTCAGTTACTGAATCTTCGCTCTCCTTTTTCAGGATGTGGAGCTAGTTATTGCGAATTTCGTCCACTAAAGCCTCTGGAGACACTCCATCGGTATTCTGGAGATCACCTGTCCAATTGTCTGGGTCTTGCAGGAAAACGGAACCTGGTGCTAGCTTCTATTTCCATAGACTTATTTAGTTCCTGGGGCCCTGAACTTGGGAGGGAGACGGACAGGGAGTAGGAGAGAGGGAGAGTCAGAAAGAGACAGAGTTGGGGGTGTTCCACTGGACCCACGACAGCGCGGGGGTGGGGGGGCGGGAAGATGGCGGCCCTGGTCGCCCCGCCCCTCTCCTGCAAGTCCCTCCCTTGGTTCAGAATATATAATACAGAAGTGTGGCTGGAGACATGCTTAGGAAAATAGAAGCCTTCTGATGAGAAGACGCTCAAATGGAGACACGCACAAAAACATGCAGATGGAAGCACGCTTTCCGTTCTGAAAGTCGTTTCGGGGACCAGCTCTACTCGCTTCCTTTTCTAATGATATTTGTCCCTCACGAGGCACCGTTGAGTCGTCCGGGAGGCGGGACGAGGGGCGGGAAGCGGGGAGGGAGCGGCGCGGTGGAGCTTGGGCTGCCGCTGTTATGGATGCTTGGGTCCGCTTCAGTGCTCAGAGCCAGGCCCGGGAGCGGCTGTGTAGGTGCGGCTGGAATAAGAATGAAGGCAGGGAGGGAGGGCAGACGAAGACCCTTGTAAGGCGTGGTCAGCTCACACTATGGGGTCAAAAAGGGTCAACTCGGGCTACGGGGGCCTGGACGGACCTTGAGGCACTGATTTGAGCAGGCTTGAGATGATTCGTTTCTACTCACGGAAGGATGGGGAAACTGAGGCACGAGAGGCCCAGCGGGGTGGACGCTCAGGGTTGAGGTGTCCACATAAGACCTACACTTCTCTCACGGGGCGGTAGTGGAGTGAGGAGCGTTTCCTCCGTGGTGGGTAGCGATCCCAGAGCTGAGGAGTTTTTCGAAGTTTCCGTGTGCCTTTACCCTGCTGTCACCCGGGAACTCCTCTGCCTCCCTGGTTCCTCCCTGGAACTCCTCCTGTCTTCTGGTGTCAGTTCAGCTCGAGGTCCTTAAACTGTCTTGGTTCACGTATTCTGAAGACGAATCTGCCCGCCAACTATCCCCCAGCCCCTCACATATAACATTTGCTCTCCCTGGTGTGCTTGTGATGACCACTTTCTGCCTTCACAGCCCTCTTCAGCCATCAGCATTGCCGAGTCTCTTATTTTCTCAACTCTTAAGTTGGCCCCCAACTCCCTCCTAGGCTCCTTTTTATTCTTATGCCTTTCCCTTACCCTGGCTTGAAGAGAAACGGTGAGTTGTGGACATGAAGAGGAGGAAAGGGAATGGTCTCAACCTGGAAAAAGGGAAGTCCATTTTGAACGGGAGGTTAGGAAGATCTCCACCTTACCCTTCCTGTGTCCTCCTCCAGAGCCGCCCAGTACGCCTGCTCCCTCCTTGGCCACACACTGCAGAAAAGTGGGGCCAGTCCCGAGTTACAGAAACAGATTCGACAACTGGAGGGTCATCTGAGCCTAGGAAGAAAGCGTAAGTAACTGTGCCTTTCCCTTTATTACCCCAACACTTCCTCCATCCCTAGCTATTCTCCCTTGCTCCCTCCTTCATGTTTTTGATCTTCTCTATCAGTTCTCCTTTATTTAGCCCTGCATTTATCCCCTATGTGCCTCCCAATGGAGATGAGAGAACAGGAGCTAGAGAGTAATGAAAAATTGGAGAGAATAGGGGCAAGTTTGAGAAAACTAAACCAGGATACAAATTAAAATTTGAAGTGAAAAAAAATGAACTATTACTGCTCTTTTAAAAAATTGTTATTTTTTTTTCTATCACTTGTTCAACTTTCATCTGCTTGCTTTTTCTCTTTTGTTTTGCTCTCTGTTTGCTTCTCTGCTTCCAAATCTTTCCTTTTCCCCTGCTGATCTCCACAAGTTCTACGGCTGGGTAACTCAGCAGATGCCCTTGAGTCAGCCAAACGAGCTGTACACCTATCAGATGTTGTCCTAAGATTCTGCATCACTGTTAGTCACCTCAATCGAGCCTTGTACTTTGCCTGTGACAATGTCCTGTGGGCTGGAAAGTCTGGACTAGCTCCCAGTGTGGATCAGGAGAAGTGGGCCCAGCGTTCATTCAGGTTTGATATCCTTTTATTCTACAAGACCTTTTGTATTCTCCATACTGCATACTTGCATTTTATAAGAGAAAGATTTCTCAGGGGCTTCACAGAGTGTACACATCTCAGTCATTCACTTGGCTTCCAATCTTTATTTAGATCTTGAACTATCAGAGAATAAGGGTTGGAGGCAGATGGAAGACAAACATTCTTCCATGATGAATGACTAAGATTGAGGAAGATATTATATGGCTTTAATTCTGCTTCTATCTATATGATAGATCAGTGATAGTCAACCTTTTTCATCTTATGGTGCACATAAACTAATTACTAAAATTCTGCACCACATGAAAAATATATTTTTTGCTGATCTGGCAAAAAAATAGGGATAATTCTGTCTGGTGGATACACCAGACAGCTATTGTTGTGTAAGCTGTTGTCATTTTTTTTATTTGGCGGTCTAAGAGAAGAGAGGTTAGTGCCCCTGACTAAATAGTTAGGTACTGCATGTATTAAAAATTCTTGCGGCACACTGGTTGAAAATTGCTGCTAAGCCAAACAGACATGGTTCCTACTCTCATGAAGCTTCTAGTCTAGTGGGGTAGTCATATATTAAAATAAATAAACACCAAACCACATATTTGTGGAAAAGTACAGGGACTTATGAGATATGCAACAAGAGGACCTCATTTAGATTGAAAAATCAGGAAAGAACTCTTTGAGAAAGTAATATTTTAATTCCGACCTGAAGTTTGAGTAGAAGTTAGACAAAGCAAACAGTAGCTAAAAGGCCTTTCCAAACAGAAAATAGCACGTTCGAAGACCTTAAACCAAAAAAGACTTTGGGGAATTAGGAAAATAGAAAGAAAGCCAATATAATAGACAGGGTTGATGACAGGGGTCAGATGATTCATGAAAGGCCTTTTTAGGCAATGATAATATATTTTGTTTGGTTTTTTAAAAAAATTTTATCCTCAGTAAAATGGGTTCTGAGTAGGGATGGGACATAATTCAAAATTGTGTTTAAAGAAGACCTCTCATGCTGCAGTGTGGAAAATGGATTGATTTCAGTAGGCCAAAAAAGGAAGGTGTCTTAATACGGCCAAGAAATGATGTTGGCTTGGACTAAGGATCTGGCTGATAATGAAGGTGGAGAGAAATATGATTTGGGAATGAAATTATAGTATACATATCATCTGTATTTTATTTTTTCCTATGGTTCCCTTTGTCCTTTTAGATTATATTAGTATCTTTCTATCTCCATTTACGTGTTGTTTTTTTCTTCATCTTTTTCAGTGACTCATAGCTAGAACATGTCATATGATGTATGAGGGCTGGGGACAGAGGCATAATTGAAGTAGTATGAAAAAGCACCTACCTAGAAGAGTCTGTATGCCATGTTTATTCATTTCTTTTTTTTTTTAAAGATTTTATTTATTTATTTTTAGAGGGTAAGGGAAGGAGAGAGAGAGAGAAACATCAATGTGCGGTTGCCTCTCACATGTCCCCCACCAGGAACTGGCCCACAACCCAGGCATGTGCGTCGACTGGGAATTGAACTGCGACCCTTTGGTTCACAGGCCCACGCTCAATCCACCGAGCTACACCAGCCAGGGCCATGTTTATTCATTTCATTCAACAAATATTTATCAAGCTTTTACTATACACAGGCAGCTGGTCTAGACACAGGAATACAGTGGTAAAGATAAAATAAGTTCCTTGCTCCTATGGAGCTTACGTTGTAATGGGAGGAGACAGACATAAAGAACAAATAACAAAAATATCAGATAGTGGTAAATTCTATTCAGGAAACTAAAATAGGGTCATGTGGTAGAGAATAAATGGCTAGCTACTTTAGAATGGGGATCAGAGAAGGCCTCTCTGAAAAGGTGACACTTAAGCTCAGACCCAAAGAGGAAGAAAGAGCCAAACATGTGAAGATTTTGGAAGCAGAATATTCCAGGAAGAGGGATATGGTAGTGTAAAGATCTTAAAGCAGAAACAAGCTTGATGGGATCAAAACATAGAAAGAAACATGGGTGGAGCATAGTGATTGAGGGAAAGATTGGTATAATGTCAAGTTAGAGAGGCAGGGTCAGGTGTTAAGGTCTGAAAGCCTGTCTGTGTAAGCCTATGTGAGTTACCTAGATTTTATTCTAAATGTGACAGGAAGGAAACCATAAAGAGTTTTAAGAAGGAGAGTTTATGCCACTATGTGAGATTAGATCGTTGGGGGTGAGGGGCAAGAGTGGCCATGGAGAGACAAGTTAAAAGACTAAAGTAGACTTCCGGCCAAGATGGAGGCGTAGGTAGACACACTGCCTCCTCACACATGCAAAATAAGGACAATTTAGAAACAAAATAACAACAGAACTGACAGAAAATTGAACTGTATGGAAGTCAGACAACCAAGGAGTTAAAATAGACACATTCATCCAGACCGGTAGGAGGAGCGGAGTTGGGTGGTTGGCGGAGAGGGGTCCCAGCAAAAAAAAGTGGCGGCATAGGCGGTGGCTGGCAGACCCCAGGCGCGGGGTGGCAACAGGCAGGCCCAGTGAGGCAGCAATTGTAAAGCGAGGCACAGCGTGCAAGGTGGCTGGCTGACCCGGCAGTCCCACATTCACACGCAGATAAACCAGGCGAAATTGGGGAGCGAGACAAACCTCACAACCCAGGGTCCCAGCATAGGGGAAATAAAGCCTCAAAACACCAATTGAAAACACCTGTGGGGGTTCAGGTGCTAGGAGAGACTCCCAGCCTCACAGAAGAGTTCATTGGAGAGACCCACAGGGTCCTAGAATGTACACAAGCCCACCCACATGGAAATCAGCACCAGAAAGGCACAGTTTCCTTGGGGGAAGCGGCAGGAGGGACTGAAATCCGACAGAGAGCAGAGCAAGCGCCATCGTTCCCTCTTGGACCCCTGCCCCACATACAGGGTCACAACCCAGCAACGTGGGTTGCCCCACCCTGGTGAACACCTAAGGCTCCGCCCCTCCTATGTAACAGACATGACAAGACAAAAAAAAAATGGCCCAAATGGAAGAACAGATCAAAGCTCCAGAGCAAATACAACTAAGCAATGAAGAGATAGCCAACCTATCAAATGCACAGTTCAAAGCACTGGTGATCAGGATACTCAGAGAATTGATTGAATTTGGTCACAAATTAGATGAAAAAGTGAATGCTACACTAAGTGAAATAAAGGAAAATGTACAGGGAACCAATAGTGATTGGAAGGAAACTGGGACTCAGATCAATGGAGTGGACCAGAAGGAAGAAAGAAACAACCAAACAGAAAAGAATGAAGAAACAAGAATTCAAAAAAATGAGGAGAGGCTGAGGAACCTCCAGGACATCTTTAAACATTCCAACATCCAAATTATAGGAGTACCAGAAGGAGAAGAGAAAGAGCAACAAGTGGAAAAGTTATTTGAACAAATAATAAAGGAGAACTTCCCCAATCTGGCAAAGGGAATAGAATTCCAGGAAGTCCAGGAAACTCAGAGAGTCCCAAAGAAGGTGGGCCCAAGGAGGAACACACCAAGGCACATCATCATTACATTAGGCAAGATTAAAATGAAGGAGAGAATTCTAGAAGCACCAAGGGATAAGGGCACAGTCACCTACAAAGGAGTTCCCATCAGACTGTCAGCTGATTTCTCAAAAGACACCTTACAGGCAAGAAGGGGCTGGAAAGAAGTATTCTAAGTCATGAAAGGCAAGGACCTACATCCAAGAGTGCTCTAACCAGCAAAGCTGTCATTTAGAATGGAAGGGAAAATAAAGCACTTCTCAGATAAGGTCAAGTTAAAGGAGTTCATCATCACCAAGCCCTTATTATATGAAATGTTAAAGGGACTTATCTAAGAAAAAGAAGATAAAAACATGTATAGTAAAATGACAGCAAACTCACATTTATTAACAACCACACCTAAAACAAAAACTAAAGCAAACTAAGCAAACAGCTAGAACAGGAACAGAACCACAGAAATGGAGATCACATGGAGGGTTAACAGGGGAGTGAGAGGGGAAAGGAGGAGGAAAAGGTACAGAGAATAAGTAGCATAGATGGTAGGTAGAAAATAGGGGGAAGGCAAGAATAGTATGGGGTATGTAGAAGCTAAAGAACTTTAAGTATGACACATGGACATGAACTAAAGCGGGGGAATGAGGGTGGGAGAGAGTGTGCAGGGTGGAGGGAGTGAAGGGGGGAAATAGGACAACTGTAATAGCATAATCAATAAAATATATTAAAAAAAAAAGACTAAAGTAGTAGTTCCAGCAAGAGATGATGGTGGCTTATACTGTGGAGACAGAGTATAACAGAGATGTGTTTAGATTCACGATGTGTTTTGGAGGTAGGACAATTAAATTGAGTACAGACCACTGTAGTGAGAGTAGATTGAGAATCAAAAACATAGCCCCACCTGGTGTAGCTCAGTGGATTGAGTGCTGGCCTGTGAACCAAAGGATCTCTGGTTTGATTCCCAGTCAGGGCACAGCATGGGTTGTGGGCCAGGTCCCCAGTATCAGGTAGCAGGTGCAAAAGAGGCAACCATACATTGATGCTCTCCCTCTCTTTCTCCCTCCCTTCCCCTCTCTCTAAAGATAAAATAAAAGCTTTTTTAAAAAAAAATAAAAAACATAGACTGTTCTTAAGGAATTTATAATTTAACACATTTGACAAGCTGCTTAAAACCTCTGGGCCTCTTTTTTTTTTTTTTTTTTTTTAACAAAAGTATTGAATTTTCCCTAACCAATGTGGCTCAGTTGGTCAGCCATTGTCCTGCAAAGCAAAAGATACTGGTTCCATTCCCAGTCAGGGTACATGCCTAGGTTGCAGGTTCAGTCCTCAGTTGGGTTGAATGCAAGAGTCAACTGATTGATGTTTCTCTTTTCTCTCCCTGTCTTTCTCTCTCCCTTCCCTCCCCCCCTTTTTTTAAGACTTTATTTATTTAATTTTTAGAGGGGAAGGGAGGGAGAGAGGGAGAGAAACAGCAATGTGTGGTTGCCTCTCACGTGGCCCCCACTGGGGACCTGGCCTGCAACCCAGGCATGTGCCCTGACTGGGAACCGAACTGTCGACCCTTTGCTTCAAAGTCAGCACTCATTCCACTGAGCCACACTAGCCAGGGCCCTGTCCCTCTCTTTTAGAGAGAGGGAGAGGGGGAGGGGAAATAATTTTTTAAAAGGTTGAATTTAAATTATCTGTAGTTTGACTTTTTGAAACAACTGAAGTTTGTTTGTAATTCAAGTTGAATGTGTGTGTGCTGATGTGTTGCCAAGTGAAATCTAAGGTTGATCTTGGGAGATTTGATGATGCTCATGAATTTTAAGCCGGGATCTTAAGGTACATATAAATATGTTATAGAAAGGTTGAGGACATTTCTAATAGTGGGCACTAGCATTCACTTCTGATATTCTAATATATAATTTTTTTGCATTACAGAGGAAAAAATGTTTGAGTGTTCTATTGGATATGCTAAGTAGGTGTATGTGTCCTTACTGACTCTTTTGTCCTGTGTATCTCAGGTACTATCTATTTTCACTCATCATGAATTTGAGCCGTGATGCTTATGAGATTCGCCTACTGATGGAACAAGAGTCTTCAGTTTATAGCCGGCGACAGAAGGGTTCTGGAGGGGGAGTCACAGGAGGAATTGAAACTGGGGGATCTGGGGTTCCAGGAACTCCAGGAGGAGGCCTGCCTCAACTGGCTCTGAAGCTTCAGCTCCAAGTTCTTCTCCTGGTTCGGGTCCTTCGGGGTCATCCTCCCCTTCTGCTGGATGTAGTCAGAAATGCCTGTGATCTCTTCATTCCACTGGACAAGCTAGGCCTCTGGCACAGTGGCCCTGGCATTGTGGGGCTTTGTGGCCTCATATCCTCCATCCTGTCTATTCTCACCCTCATCTGTCCTTGGCTACGACTCAAGCCCTGATATTCTGGTAGGGAATAAGGAGGGAACCTGAATTGGTAAGATGAATCTTAGATTGTCCCCAATGTACCAGACTCATCCAAACTCTACTCCTTGCTTAAAGTTAAAATTGAGAGATTTAGGGGTAGAGGAAGGCGCTTTGGACAAGATGAGGTGAGGAAAGCTTACTTGTATAGTTAACAGTGTGATTCTGATGTTCGGATCCACTGGAGCTTTTGTTCTTTTCCTCCTTAGTTGTGTTGTCTGTGTCTCTCTTGACTCTTTTTACTTTGTCTCTCTTAAATCTATTTAAGATTCTGTTCTCTATTTCAGTCCACTGTCTAGGAATTTAATCAGCAGCAAAATTACCTTTTGGTAGGAGAGGTAAAAGGTGTCTATAAGATTCTAATTGCCTTCTTTTCCTCACAAAGGTGGCTTGTGGCAGATTTTACTCCCTTCAGACTACAAATTATATAATTTTAAAGATTTTATATCCTGGTGGACTCTTCCCTCATGCACTAGCAGTGGTATGATGCTCTTCCTCATGTCTACCTTACCAACATCCCTCATGACTTGGCCCTTACCCTTCCCTCTATTCACATCTCCAGATTTCTGTTTACATTTGATTTCAGGGCTTTGTTCATAGTCTGTTCTTACCCCTTCTTTGCCTATCTAGAATGATGCCATGTCTAACATCTTGCTGTAAATATTGTACAGTGATTCTGTGTAAATAGTTAGGGCCTATGCCCACAATGGAGAGCAAGCCTTCTAGGTCAGCAAATTAAAGATCAGTTTGTTCATTGATATTTGGTCTGGTCCTATGTGTTCTTGTTACCTGAGGCCCCTGTTTCTGTCACTGTGGTTTGGATTTTCCATGGTATTAGCCACTGCATCATCACCCACAGACTTTTACTGAGCACCTAAATTATGCAGGGCATAATACTAGGTGGTAGAGATACAAAAAGCTTAATTCCATGGTCCCAACATTAGACATTTATAGCCTAGTTGAGAAGATCAATGTCTAATGTTAAAGTAATTATACTGCTTCCACAAATCACATCCCATACCAGTTCATAGTTTATAGTCCCTCCAAAAACTGTAATGCCACAAGGCAGCACAGGCTAAGAGTCACCAACAGAACAAAGTGGAGTGGGCTGTAAGGCTTAGTTTGTGGGTTGGCTATGTCTTCACATGTTGGAACTCCCCTTGGTTGGTGGGGAAATCAAACCACTGTTATTCTAGTTCTTTTATTTTTCATACCTCAAGTTGGGATAAATAAGGTTAGGTAGTAAAAAACTATCTCCCATTCCTACTTTCTCTTCCAAACCCAAAGAAAGTATTATTGCCTGGAAATAACAAAGAATGAGAGAGAGAGAGGGCGAGCGCAGAAATTCTCTGTAATTGTGTTCTCTTTGAATGTGGAGATGATGCCTCCAGAGGGCAGCACTGAGGCAGAGAACTAGACTAAGATCAGTCAGTCAGTTTCCTCTGGGGCTTCCCACAGTTTCCAAAACATCGCTCCTCCCATTCCTTCCAACTTTATTTTTAGCTGGCAGTGGGAGGGGGCAGGAGTGGGAGGGGGCAGGAATGGGAAGGAAACTAAAGGAAACAGAAAAGGAGAGGGACACAGGCACAGAGGACTTCTTACATGGACGAACAACAACCTGGCATGGAGCTGCCCCTCATCCCTCACCTGTTCCTGTCCCTGATGTTCCTGACAGGTGAGGGAGGTTAACTTCTTGGTTTCTGATGGGAATTGAAGTTACATGAATTGTTTGGTATTGGGACCTCAGGATTAAAATTCCTTGGGAGTTAGGATGAGAGACAAACACTGATTCTCCATTGCTAGTGTGTTTGTGTCTGTGTGAATGTGTGTTTGCATTCTCATGCCCACACTATATGACTGCTTCAGTATTGAGACTGTCAGAGCCTTGTGTAAGATTTGTGTCCAATTATCTAAAACCTATGTTCTAAGCCCTGGAGAAGTGAGGGAACCAAAAAGAAGCATGATGTGATCTTCCACACGGCTAAACTGATTCCTTTTATACTCCTTCCTACCTCTCCCTATTCTTGGTGGTCTCTGGGGCCTGAGGCATAACTGACTACCTGTGTAGTCAGAACTCGGTTTATCTAACCAATAAGCTACAGTTCCTAGTCATATAACCCTGCCAGTTTCCTGGAGGCAAAAAGGCTCATGTACAAAACACCTCCTTAAAAATGAGCAAGGTTGAGACAGAGCTATAGCCATTGGTGGTAGTGGTAGTGGGGTGGCCTAATTGGGGAATGCTTGAAAGGAAGGAGCAAGACACAGGGAAAGAACCATGGGAGAGACCAGAGGCCTGGAATTTTTCCTCACCAGTACCCTATAATCTTTGTTTCCTAAAATACCAGCTCTGATTTTAAAGGGATAGGAGGGGAGAATTAGCAAGGACATAATTGGGAGGTCTTTAGAATGGGTTGGGAGTTAAGGAAGACATACTGGTAGGCAGGGGCCAGTTGGGAGGGTGGGTGAGTTTAGAAAGGAAGCTGGTTGTGGGAAACTTTAGAGTGAAAGGACCCTTACTAAGGATGAATAGCAAACCATGTGTGTGGGCAGGAGAGTGACCCCACCCAGCTAATTACCACTGAGGTTTTCAGGGCTGGAATCAACCAGAGACCTAGACATTGGAGAATCAGAGTGAATGTGTAACAACAACACTGGGAATCAAGAAGAGAAAGAGAAAAAAGAGACCCAGATATTCAGTGTTCTTCATCTCCTCCTGTTCTCCCTGTGGTCCTGATTTTGGGGAGAATTTGAAAGGAATACTTGTTCTGGGGCTGCAGACAGACTCTCTCCCTCGTCCGACTCTCACAGCTTGGAGAGGAGGATGTGTAGGAGGAATGATGTGGAAAAGAAGAACTTGATCCAGACATGACCGTGATTGAGATTTCAGGGATTGGAATGGAAGTTCAGCTGTGCACTAGCATGGCAGAGGGCCACAGGTTAGATAGCTGGACCCAAATACAAGAAGATCATCCTTACTCGGAGCTCTGAGTACATGACATTGACAGAGGCCAGGACAGCTTATGAGTAATAAGCAGAGAGACAGACTATCAAAAACATTTCCTTCACAGCTTCTCTCAGGTTGTGCCCCTCTGGGCATTCATTAGCCTCTCTGTTTCCTGCTAACCTTATGATCCTGGTCCCTTAGGTCTCTGCTCCCCTTTTAACCTGGATGTGCATCACCCACGCCTATTCCCAGGGCCACCTGAGGCTGAATTTGGATACAGTGTCTTACAACATGTTGGGGGTGGACAGCGATGGTGAGGAGGAAACCAGAGGGTCATGGGACTGGGACTCTGATAGAGCTGTTAAAGGGGAGGCAAGATAGATGGGAATCTAAACTAATCTGGTCTTTTGGAAGTGGCTGGGGCTCTAGATTTGCCGCCCCCATGCACTTTCCCGCTGGCCTATCTCAAAGGTCAAGTTCACACTATGTTTATATTCACATCCTCCCCCAGGATGCTGGTGGGTGCTCCCTGGGATGGGCCTTCAGGTGACCGAAGGGGAGATGTTTATCACTGCCCTGTAGAGGGCTCCTACAGTGCCCCATGTGCCAAGGGCCACTTGGGTAAGAAGATGCCTCATTCTTCCACTCCTGACCCCTAACCCTTTACATGCTAGTAACTTTGACCCCTTATACCTCACGTTAACCCCTGCTCATCCCACATACTCCCTACCCCTGACTTAATTGTGATCTCTTCTCATACTCTTTTAAAATCACCCTGAATTCAAACAAACTATCTGTGATTCCATGATCTCATTTTCTTCCACCCCCCTCCAACCAGGTGACTATCAACTGGGAAATTCATCTCGTCCTGCTGTGAATATGCACTTGGGGATGTCTCTATTAGAGACCAATGGTGATGGGGGATTTATGGTGAGCTAAGGAAAGGGTGGTACCAGGGTCTCTGAAGGTTTGTGGCAGAGAAAAGAGCAGTATGTTAAGGGAAACTGGTCTATGTGGAGGGGTCAAGGAGTTAAAAACCTTAGAAAGTAAGGAGGGGAATCTTGAGGAGTGGCTCTCAATGCCTCTTTCTACTAGGAGCAAGATCTGAGGGTTCCCGCTCAACCCAGAAGTAACTATTTCCCCCACCTATCCCCAGGCCTGTGCCCCTCTCTGGTCTCGTGCTTGTGGTTCCTCTGTCTTCAGTTCTGGGATATGTGCCCATGTAGATGCTTCATTCCAGCCCCAGGGAAGCCTGGCACCCACTGCACAACGTAAGACAGAAGAAGGGCCTGAAGATTCAGTCCTCAGAATGGGGTGCAGGGTGGGAAAAAGATGGGGCATCAGGATATGATGCTTGACAGGAGGTCTGAATGACTGTCCTCATTGCTGCCTAATGTACTTGCATAAGCTCCATGTTTCCTAACAGATAAAAATTCAGACTCAGCCAGGGCATTAAGATTCCATGAACTGATTAAACTGACTTCAAAAACTTGACTCTCATTATATCCCTCCACACCCTAGGCTACAGAATTTACTTTACCATTCTCCAATGTGTCATCTATTTGATATCTCCATCTCCTTTTATTTACCAAGTTCTCCACCAAAAAGCCTTTTCTTATATTCTGTTTTTTTTTTTTCAAATATCTTCATTCTTCAATATCTTTTCAGTTGCTGCCTCCTTTGATTGCTCACCAATGGAACTGACCTTCTTTTGTTCTCCCACAGCATAGAGTGGTACTATGTTTCTATCTAGTGCTTAGTTCTTTCTTTATTTTTTTTTTAGTAAATTGCATGTATGTCCATCTCCTCTTTTATTCATTTCTACATTTACCAGGGGCCTAGCATTCTACCTTCCTTGCATGTCAGAAGTGCCTAATAGATGTTCAAGTTGAGTGTGCCCTCTTGTGACCTCTTCTCTTATTGCCTTCTGCTCAATATCCTGTACCCCTTTGCTCTCCATCACCATACCCCTCCTCCTAGGCTGCCCTACATACATGGATGTTGTCATTGTCTTGGATGGCTCCAACAGCATCTACCCCTGGTCTGAAGTTCAGACTTTCCTGCAAAGACTGGTAGGAAGACTGTTTATTGACCCAGAGCAGATACAGGTAAGAGAAGGCAGTAAGGATGGGGTTGGAGGGGAGAGACCTCTCTTCCTCTTTCTTTCTCTTCCTCCCTTTCTCACTAGAATCAATGAACATATCCTCAGGTGAGGATTACAAAAACTTTTTTTTGGTGTAGATAGTATCTTCAGTAGTATCCAGATGCTCCTCTACTCTCCCTCACATACCTTCTTCTCTGTCTCCACCTTCATATACACATTTCATTTGACTATACACTTTATTCTCAGGTGGGCCTGATACAGTATGGTGAGAGCCCTATACATGAGTGGTCCCTGGGAGATTTCCAAACCAAGGAAGAAGTGGTGAGAGCAGCAAGAAACCTGAGTCGGCGAGAGGGCCGAGAAACAAAAACTTCTCAAGCAGTAATGGTGGCCTGGTGAGGCACTGGCAAGGGGGCGCGTGGGAGGCTAGAGTGAGGAGGGCCTAGAAGGGTTAGGGGAGGGTTTGGAGTGCAGGGTGTACTTCTCAAGATGCCTTGCATGTTTACCTGTGTGAACACTAATGGAAGGTGGGTGAAAGCTAAGTTGGCTGTCATTGCACTCCCTCTTACCTCATTTCTACAAAGTATATATGTCTTTATCTCTCCGTATTTCTGCTTTACTTCTCTGCAGACATAACTCACTCACTCTCTCTCTCTCTCTCTCTCTCTCTCGTTCCATTCCCACTTTGATCTTGGCCCTCAGATCCTCTACCACTCATGACCCAGCTCATTTTCCAAACATGATTTAAATGCATTCTAGGGAAGACTAGCTTGACCTGACTATTCTTCTTTATTGTACATTCCCTTAATATTTGTCCTCCCAAATGTACTATTTGCTAAATTAATCTAGGAATAAATGAATTTTATACTTATTTGCATTGATGATATGCTGCTCTATATGTCCTAAGCCCTTCAAGCATTTGAGCTTTTACTGTGTGCCAGTCTCCATGCTGATGCTGTAGTGGAGATAGTCTAAAAGGCAAGGTGCCTGACCTGATGCTGTCAGGTCATGTGCATGTGTATCTGTGTATCTGATCACTCCTTTCTCCTCTCAGCACAGAAGGATTCAGTCAGTTCCGTGGGGGCCGACCTGAGGCTGCCAGGCTACTGGTGGTTGTCACTGATGGAGAATCACATGACGGAGAGGAGCTTCCTGCAGCACTGAAAGCCTGTGAGGCTGGAAGAGTGACACGCTATGGGATTGCGGTAAGATTTGGAAGATCTGGAAGAATGGAGGGTGTGGGGATGTGAGAAAAGTGGGCATGAGCCACTTCCCAGATATCGGCCATATTTCCCTTCCTTCATTTTAGTTGGCTGTGTTCTGTACCAGCTCTAACATGTCACTCCACACAACTAACAGACTCCACCTTGATCGCTCCTGACCCCAGGTCCTTGGTCACTACCTCCGGCGGCAGCGAGATCCTAGCTCTTTCCTACGGGAAATCAGAGCTATCGCCAGCGATCCGGATGAAAGATTCTTTTTCAATGTCACAGATGAAGCTGCGCTGACTGACATTGTGGACGCATTAGGAGACCGGATTTTTGGCCTTGAGGGTAATGATTACCCTTGAAGAAATGGAGGACAGGGTAGGGGGAGTTCTGGAGTGCAGCTGGGGTTTCCGAGTGAGTTCAGTAGGGCAAAGGAGGGAACTGTCTTCCCTGATATTGCCTCAATATTTTCTCATGCTCAAGGGTCTCATGAAGAAAATGAAAGCTCCTTTGGTCTGGAAATGTCTCAGATTGGTTTCTCTACTCATCGGCTAAAGGTTGGACAGTCTGACCCCTCCATGACACCCTGAACGTCTGACTCCTTTCAACCTCTGACTAAGACAACTTCAACCCCAGGGCTTTTCTGTATTCCTTCTTTAACCAGTGTCCATCCTGACCTGCTCATGTCTTTCAGACTGACTCCAGTATACCCTCAGTGACCCTGTCACTCCTGGAGAGATTTTTTTTCTTATTCCCCACTGTCTTTCCAGTGACCCTACCTGATTCTTCTCTACAGGATGGGATTCTCTTTGGGATGGTAGGGGCCTATGACTGGGGGGGCTCCGTGTTATTATGGCTTGAAGAAGGTTACCGCCTTTTCCCCCCACGGACGGCCCTAGAAGATGAGTTCCCCTCTGCATTGCAGAACCATGCAGCCTACCTGGGTGAGTAATAGAGAGTTGTGGAGGATTGGAAGTTGGGGGAATGCTTCCCCGGTGTGGGGTATGAAGTATTTCCTCTTAATTTATGCAGTTTCTCACTGATCTCCTGCTACTCTCCTTGGGACCTTTTCCTATGCCTTTAGGGAACCTTCGTACTCTGACCCCATCTTCTTTTCCTTTCGCCCCTGATTCCTTGCCCACTTCTAGGTTACTCTGTTTCCTCCATGCTTTTGCGGGGTGGACAACGCCTCTTTCTCTCAGGGGCCCCTCGGTTTAGACATCGAGGAAAGGTCATCGCCTTCCAGCTTAAGAAAGATGGGGCTATGAAGGTCTCCCAGAGCCTCCAGGGGGAGCAGGTAGGCAATGGAGGGTGGGACCCTTGGATTCCCTGTAGGGGAAGAGTGTAAAGGCACAAGAGGAAGACCTGAAAAGTCTGTGCTGAGTTCTGGTTGGCAGAGCCTGTTAGGGCTGTGAGGACCAGACTGACAAGATGATGGGTGCTCCCCACTTGTTCACAATCACCATCCCTTTTCTCTGGGATACCTACTCCCTGCCACTCCCTAGATTGGCTCATACTTTGGCAGTGAACTCTGCCCATTGGATATGGATGGGGATGGAACAACTGATGTCTTACTTGTGGCTGCGCCCATGTTCCTGGGACCCCAGAACAAGGAGACAGGACGTGTTTATGTTTATCTGGTGGGTCAGGTGAGGCTTGCTGGTATCCTCCAGAACATGTTTGCAGGGGATGGAGGGAGGGAGGAAGGGAAGGCACATGCATTTGAGGGCTGACTGAGAGGCTGGGACTATCAGAACAGCATCTGTCTTCTCCTCACCTCCACCAGCAGTCCTTGCTAACACTCCAGGGAATTCTTCAGCCAGAACCCCCCCAGGATGCTCGATTTGGCTTTGCCATGGGTGCCCTTCCTGATCTGAACCAAGATGGTTTTGCTGATGTGGCTGTAGGGGCACCCCTGGAGGATGGCCACCATGGAGCACTGTATCTATATCATGGGACCCAGAGTGGAGTCAGGCCCCATCCTGTTCAGGTCAGGAGTGCACAAAGCAGGAGCATGTTGGGAGGAAGGGAAAGGGAGATGTGTTCTTTGTTTATCAATGCTCCCCTAACTTGAGACCCAAACTGAACAAATGCTTTTTTTTTTTTTATCAGTACAGAATTCCCCTCCTTACCCACAGGGGATACATTCCAAGACCCCCAGAGGATGCCTGAAACTGCAGATAGTACTAAACTTTATATATACTATGCTATATGTTTGTTCCTATACCACCATACCTGTAATAAAATTTAATTTATAAATTAGGCACAGTAAGAGATTAACAACAATAATAAAACAGAACAATTATAACAATATACTATGATAAAAGTGATGTGAATGTGGCATTATTAAATTAAATAAGGATTACTTGAGCATAGCAGTGTGATACCTCAGTTGTTCGTCTGATAGCTAAGACAGCTATTAAGTGACTAGTAGCCGGTAGCATATACAGGGTGGATACATTGGAAAAGGAATGATTCATGTCCCAAGTGGGACAGAGTGGGATGGCTTAAGATTCCATCCACTACTCAGAATGGCATACAGTTTAAAACTTATGAATCGATCATTTCTGGAATTTTCCATTAAATATTTTCAGACCATGGGTGACTATGGGAAACAGCAGAAAGTGAAACCATGGATGAAAGGGCAAATACTGGGTTAAAAGGTGAGGTGGTGGGGTGGGATACAGGTTGCTATACTAGGGACTCCTGAATACGGACAAGTTTCTCTTATTCCTTCCCATGTCTGATGAAAGAATTAAGAGCCAGGTGGGAAGCCTGGAAAACCAGGTGTGTGAGTCTCTACTCAGTCTCCCCTCTCTTCCTTTCAGCGAATTGCTGCTATCTCCATGCCACAGACCCTCAGCTACTTTGGTCGAAGTGTGGATGGCCGGTTAGATCTGGATGGAGATGACCTGATAGATGTGGCTGTGGGTGCCCAAGGGGCAGCTGTCCTGCTCAGGTGAATGGTCCCATCTCAGGTAACAGTGAACAGCATAGCATAGCTGTTAAAAGCAAGGGATTTGGAGTCACAGGCTTAGATTTGGATTTCTTGGTCAACTTTATCTGTGTCTCCATTTCCTACTTTTTAAAATGGGAATAAGAATAGTACCTACCTTGTAGGCTTATTGTGAAGATTAAATGAGATAATTCATATGAAGATCTTAACACAGTACCTAGCACATAGCGAGTAGTTATGTAATGTTAGCCCTTGTCTTCTGCCAGAAGGTTATAGTGAGGGTGACACATGTCTGCTTAGCCCATCATTCATTCCTTTCACCTCAAGGAGGCAAACACTGGGAAGTGCCTTTCTCAAGGGCTTTCCTCCTACTGCTAGAATTTCTTTCCCACCCTGTTCCTAGCTCCCGGCCCATTGTTCACCTGGCTCCTTCACTGGCTGTGACTCCCCCGGCCATCAGTGTGGTTCAGAGAGACTGCATGCGTAGAGGCCAGAAGGCAGCCTGCCTCTCTGCAGCCCTTTGCTTCCAAGTGACCTCCCGCACTTCCGGCCACTGGGATCACCGATTCTGTGAGTGATTACAGTGGATCCCAGACAACTCTCAACCCCTTGCCTGACTTGGTCTCTGTATCTTCTTCACCCTTATTCTTGCCTGCCCCATTCAGCTTTGCAGTTCACAGCATCACTGGATGAGTGGGCAGCTGGAGCCCGTGCAGCATTTGATGGCTCTGGCCAGAGGCTGTCCCCTAGGCGACTCCAGCTCAATGTGGGGAATGTCACTTGTGAGCAGCTGTACTTCCATGTGCTGGTGAGAAGGGAATAGGAACTGATTTGCATCAGGGCCTGGGAGTGAGGGGATGGCTGTATCAGAGGAGGAATTTATGCTGGATTTTTAGAAATTCAGACTTTGGAGTCAGGCTGATTTGGGTTTGAATCCTAACTCTGCCATTTACCATCTGTGCAATCTGGAAAGTCACATAAGCTGCAAACCACAGTTTTCTTGCCTGCAAAGGCAGAGGATAATAATACTAACTGCATGGTAGAAGTTGTTAGAAGTAAATGTGATAGGACAGTGCCCAGCACACAGAAAGTACTCGGAAGAGAGAGAGAGAGAGAGAGAGAGAGAGAGAGAGAGAGGCAGGGAGGGAGGGAGGGAGGGAGGGAGGAAGGAAGGAAGGAAGGAAGGAAGGAAGGAAGGAAGGAAGGAAGGAAGAGAAAGAGCTCAGTAAATGATCATTGTAATGATCACATTCTGCCAGGGGCCTGGGTTGTACCACTCACCCTGGCTCACCATGATCCTTGACTCTGGTTTCCCTTAGGACACATCAGATTACCTCCGGCCAGTAGCCTTGACTGTGACCTTTGCTTTGGACAACACCACAAAGCCAGGGCCTGTGCTGGATGAGGGTTCACCCACCTCTATACAAAAGCTGGTCAGCAGTGCCAAGCCCTGCCCTGCCTCTGGATCCCAACACTGCTGCTTTTCAGTGAATTCAAGAGAAATGGGAGGGAAGAGACCTGAGATCACAGTAAAATCTGACCTGGGCACTCACTCTTCTCTTTTCGCTTTTCTCCCAGTTGCATTCCTTTCTCCTTGCTTTCTCTCTCCTTCAGGTCCCCTTCTCAAAGGACTGTGGCCCTGACAATGAATGTGTTACAGACCTGGTTCTTCAAGCTAACATGGACATCAGAGGTTCCAGGTGGGATGGGCATGAACTGGCCAAACCAGGGTGAAGTGAGCCAGACTGGAAGGGACTAGAATGGAGCTAGAAGGTTGTTCCTTGCCCAGGACAATAGAAGTGAGACTTTTGTCATTTCTTCAACTCCTGAGTTCTCCCTTATCCACCACTCCTAGGAAGGACCCATTCGTGGTTCAAGGTGGTCAGCAGAAAGTACTGGTGTCAGCAACTCTGGAGAACAGGAAGGAAAATGCCTACAACACTAGCCTGAGCCTCAGCTTCTCTAGAAACCTCCACCTAGCCAGTTTCACTCCTCAGGTACCCTTGGGGGAAGGGTTTTGGGAGGGGTTGGAGAAGAAAGAGGAAGAAGACTGGGGTATTATCCTTAGCTATAAGGGGTCTCTAGAGAAAGGCTCAGGGTTTAGAAGCTGCAGGCAGGAAAGCAGTTGCAGTCCCAGCTCCAGCCTCTGCCCCTATTTCTCTGCTCTCAGAAGGACAGGCCAATGAAGGTGGAATGCACAGCCCCTTCCCCTCATGCCCATCTCTGCAGTGTAGGACATCCCGTCTTTCAGACTGGAGCCAAGGTAAGTTGGGGCCCAGGACAAGAAAGGAGCTCTATGAGAGAGCAGGAGCTGGAATCTCTAAGCTCTACCAGAGAGCTTAGAGAAGGAGGCACACAAGGGCTCCTATTCCCTTGTAGTTGTCCCATGAATAAGAATCTACCATAACCCCATGTCCCCTGCCTCCAGGTGACCTTTCTGCTAGAATTTGAATTTAGCTGCTCCTTCCTCCTGAGCCAGGCTTTTGTGAGGCTGACTGCCACCAGGTGAGAACAATGGGAACTCCCTCCTAGCTCTCTCCTACTGGGTCTTGGTTATTATGGTGGTATGGGTGTTAGGGGAGGAAGGAATATAGAGCATTGACTCCTCTACTCCAGAAAGGGGTATCTGAGACAGGATGTTAGTCTCTCTCCCATGACCCTACAGTAATAGTGTGGAGAGAAATGGAACCCTTCAAGATAACACAGCCCAGACCTCAGCCTACATTCAATATCAACCTCACCTCCTCTTTTCTAGGTATGTCTCTGTCCTCCTTTGGGACTCCCCTACCCTGTTCTGACCCCAGACTCATACTCTGTGCTACCACCTCTCCCTCCACCTGCTTCATTGTTTCCCGAAACCCAAACCCTGGGGCTGCTCCATCTTTTTGCCCTCAGTCCCACTCACATGAAACCTTCTCATTTAAGCATCTTACTTTCTTCCTAGGTATAGGGCTTTGTTGGGCTCTAAGGATTGGAGTGGGGGTAAGGGAATGTGGGATGTGGCCATAAAGTTTGTTAATTTGTGCCATGTCCCATTTCTATCTTCTCTATGTACCCCCATATCTTTATCTGTGTGCTGGCTCAGCTTTCCCTGAATCTATAGAGTCTGTCAGAAATAATGCCTGCTTGAGTGTGGTTGGTAGGGAAATAATATGAGTGTAATAATTTATAGTTTTAATTTGAACATTTCACCTAAAATATCATATGGTGTGCTTGAGTGTGATATTGTTGTGTTACAGAATTACTTGCTTAGAATTTTGTAATTAAAAAGGGGCATTATTTGTGCCAGACCCTGTCCATATGTATGCTGACCATGTGCCTCTTTGTCTGTGCCATGGCTGTGATCATGTACTTCCTGACTTGGTGTTCATGAAGTGAGTCCACTCTGCACCGCTATGAGGTTCACCCATATGGGACTCTGCCAGTGGGTCCTGGCCCCGAATTCAAAACCACTCTTAGGGTGAGAAGCTGGAGGGGCCTTGGTATGAGCAAGGGGAGGGGGAGGAGTCCTGGGGAAAGAACAGGAAGAGTCTTTCTTATATAGTGTAAAAAAGACTTTCTTTCAATAGTATCTAGGATAAAGGGGAACAGATGAGGAAGGAGCTTCTGTCTCCTGCCTCCTGCCTCTTCCCATCTCCAATTCTCCCTTCAGGTTCAGAACCTTGGCTGCTATGTGGTCAGTGGCCTCATCATTTCAGCCTTCCTTCCAGCTGTGGCCCATGGGGGCAATTACTTCCTGTCACTGTCTCAAGTCATCTTTAACAATGTGAGTCTGGGCTAGGGGTATATAAAGCCCTCTTAACTCAATCTGGTGGACTCACCAGTTCCTTATCTGCTGGGTCACTGCTCTTAGGGCCCCTCCCCAAGGGGACCTTTCTTTTACATATGTGACTTCTTTGAGAAGAAAGAGATTATTACCTCATCACAAGAGTGTGGGTAGTATGCTGCTGCTGAGCCTGGAGTAGCTGGCCTCTCACCATCAAGGAGTCTCTCAAGTTTGATCTTCCTCTAGGCAAGCTGCACAGTGCAGAACCTGACGGAGCCCCCAGGGCCCCCTGTACATCCAGAGGAGCTTCAGCATACAAGCAAACTGGTATGCGTCACAAGAATGTGAAAAATGTGTCCAGAATGGGAAAGTAGAGTTTAGAGCCTTGGGATTGGGGGTAGAGCCTGAAGTGGTAAATGGGGGACCGTTCCACCCCAGATCCTGATCTGTCTCTCTCTTCTGGTAGAATGGGAGCAATACTCAGTGTCAGGTCGTGAGGTGCCACCTTGAGCGGCTCGCAAAGGGGACTGAGGTCTCTGTTGGACTACTGAGACTGGTTCACAATGAATTTTTCCAGAGGGTAAACCTTTTATTTTCTACTACTCTCACCTTCTGCTCCTATCTGGAACTTGAGAATAGGCTTTGGGGGTAAACAGACCTGCGTTCAAGTTCCACTATGCCTCTTACTAGGCTGCTGGACTTTGAGCAACTTATTTCATCTTTCTAAGCTTCTTTCTTCTTATCTCAAAAATGGAAATGATAATACCTACTTTAAGGAGTTGTAAAGAGTAAATGAGCCCTAGCTGGTGTAGCTCAGTGGACTGAGTGTGGGCCTGCGAACCAAAGGGTCACCCAGGGTTTGATTCCTAGTCAGGGCACATGCCTGGGTTGTGGGCCAGGTCTCCAGTAGTGGGCGCGTGAGAGGCAACCACACATTGATGATTCTCTCCCTCTCTTTCTCCCTCCCTACCCCTCTGTCTAAAAATAAATAAATAAAATCTTTAAAAAAAAGAATAAATGATTAATGAGATGGACTCATTAAAAGCTAGCTATTGTCCTCCATTTATCATCCCTTAGTGCTATACCAATAATCAATCAACACTGATAGGATACCTAGATTCAATCAATTAATAATCCATCAAGTGCCTACTATATAAAAGGTCCTGTACAGACACCAAGGAGAATATCCCCAACATTTAGCACCATGCCTAACTCATTGTAGTGACTTAATACGTTTTTGTTAAGTGAATGAACAAATAGTTGATATTATATGCAGTACATATATTGGGGTGGTCAGAAGTAAGATTATGTAGTTGAGAGGGATCTAGATTATGAAAGTTCTCTAAAGCTAGGGAGATAAAATTGAACTTAATGTAATAGGCAATTAGGAGTCATTGTGAATTCCTGAGCAGGGAAATGACATCTTAATTATAACAGTTGCATTTAGTGCTAGGGGTTTTTGCTGTATATCCGCATAGACCATCTACTTTGAATAACACACTATCTCTAGGATACAGGCATATGTTTTAGGGAATTAAACTCCGACAGCTCATTCCTCTCTAAGTTTGCTTATCTCTTTGGTATAGTGTTTTTCATTCATTCATCTATTAATAAAGATTTATCAAGAAACCACTAGGTATTTGGCACTGTGCTAGGTACTAGACACTGGGGACACATAATAAGACATAGTCCTTGACCTCAGTGATCTTATAATTCAGTGGTGAAAGACAGAAAAGTAAACAGAATATTATAACCTTATCAGAGGTGGTGGGGGTTAGGAGGAAACATTTTCCTAATCCCTAGAAGAGATCATATCTAAACTTCAACCTTGCCCTGGCTGGTGTGGCTCAGTGGATTGAGCACTGGCCTGCAAACCAAAGGGTCGCCAGTTTGATTCCCAGTCAGGACACAGGCCTGGGTTGTGGGCCAGGCCCCCATTGAGGTGCTGCATGAGAGGCAACCACACATTGATATTTCTCTCCTTCTCTTCTTCCCTTCCCCTTGCTCTAAAAATAAATAAAATCTTTAAAACAAAAACTAACTTCCACCTAAGGGAGGGGTAGGGGTTAGCCAAAGAAAAGGAAGTTGAGTGCATTTTAGGTAGAGCCAACAACACAATGAAGGGCCGGTGGCTTTTCACCTATTACCCTTCTTCTCTTTCCCTCTTGATCTCCAACCTTTTCTTCTCGTCTTGATGGTCCTGAAAGTGTGTCTCTCAGCCTCATTTTTGCTGTTGGGGTTTCAGTTGCCACACTACCTGATGATGGCTCACTTTCAATGTCTTCATATCCACTTGTTCCACAGGCCAAATTCAAGTCTCTGACAGTGGTCAGCACCTTTGAGCTGGGAACTGAGGAGAACAGTATCCTACTGCTAACTGAAGCTTCCCGTTGGAGTGAGGTGGGGCTGGAGGATGACTTTGAGAGCTGTGAAAAGTAAGGGTGGGGATGGGGTGAGGACACCTGTGGGCTTTTTTCCAGAACAGAAATGTCTTTATTAGGCAGCAATCAGGGAGTCAGAAGTGATAAATCAGAATGCTAGGGTCTCAGGGGATAAATGGTAATGGAAAAAATATAATAAAAAATGGACAATTAAAAAAAAGAATGCTAGCATCTCATTGCCTCCATTCCTGCCTTAGTTTCATTCCTTTTAGTCTTCTATTTTGAGGCTGGCTTTGCTACAATGTGGAATGAGGCTAGCTGGGTGAAAGGGTGCTGGTAAAAAACAATTTTCCCCATATAGAGCCTCCTGGAAGTGATTCAGACCCGACCTGTCCTTATCTCCCTGTGGATCCTTACTGGCAGTGTCCTGGGAGGGCTGCTGCTGCTTGCTTCCCTTGTCTTCTGCCTTTGGAAGGTAAGCATGGCCGGCTTTAGTTAGAAGTATGGGGCATGGTGCCCATGACTTAAGGGATCCTTGATTATAGCAGGGAAAACAGAGTTTGTGCTGGGTGTCATGCCTGGATCTCCTTTTCTGTACTCTACAAATATTGGTTGAATTAAACTAAGCCAAATAAAATAAATTTGAACCTCATGTTTGGAAGCAGAACAAAAGTGAAAACTTCAGTTGTGCCTGAGAGCTTTTGGCAAGGTCCCCAGGCAGGGCATTGACAGTAACTCTTATCTCTTCCCCTACAGCTTGGCTTCTTTGCCCGTAAGAAGATTCCCAAGGAAGAAAAAAGGGAAGAGAAATTAGAGCAATGAATGCAGAATAAAGTCTGCGAAAGTCCTCCCTGGAAGCCTCTCCAAAAGACTTGCAAAAGGGTGGAGGGTTGGGGACTCGGAGGGGACAACAATAAGCCTCTGGACTAGCTCCCCAGCCCTGAACCCTGGCTGGACTTTTGAGTCATGAAGAAGCTGCTGGCAGAGATGAGGCCTTACCTCAGGCAAGAAGGGCTAGCACCCAAACTAGGAACACTCCCACTGTTGCTTTACTCCTCATGATCCTGGTTCCACAGCCAACACTGGGGCCCTTTTCCCTATCCTCAGGAATCAAGAATTTTTTGTCTAGGTCCCTGACTCCTTTCAGATTCCCTCCACATCCCCCCTCACAGTTTGGAAAGGATGAGGGTTATCTTCCTCTATTCCCTGCCTCTCACCTTCCAGCCTGCTCCCCACTCCACAGGAGGGAGCTGATGTTGGCTTGAAAGAAGTAAAGTCAACATCTGCTGCTTTCCTCTGGAGTCTGGCCTCTCGGAAAGCCAGTTGGGGAGAGTCAACAGGAAAAGAGGAGGGAGCAGGAAAAGCCACAAGAGACATTCTGTATAATTCCAAGAAACAGAGAAGCCTTTACACAGGCGACTGCTGCCCCCTGAAACCTGAGACTGCATGGCGCACTAAGCCCGCCCTCAGGTGCTGGTGAAACAGAGGGCCTCTGGCCTGCCGGTGTGGGTTTCCCAACTCCCACCATTCCTTGGGAGCAAAGCAAGGTCCCCAATTCTCTGGAGCCAGAGGCCCCCAGGTGGCTAGAGCTGGAATAGCAGGGAAGACTATACCTCAGCAGTATTTTCTCCTCTCAGGCCTCAGACACTCTTGAGCTCTCTATAAACTACAGAGAAGGGAAATGATTGCTGTTTGATAGTGGGAAACCCTTTCTCCTTATCAGCTTTGGGAAGCAGCCATGAAGTCTGAATGAATGGGGTCTGCATTAAGGGGGAAGCTAAAGTGAGTGGCCAGAGGTCTCTGGGGAGCAAGCCTTTCATTGTCCAGCACTGGTTGGTTAGCACAAAATGCTCCTAGGAAAATGTTTCTAGGGCAACTTTAGTCATAATTTGTAGGGCTTCTCTGTTGGAATCACTTTTCCAGCCCCTGCCTGATGTTTACCAGAAATTCTCGAGTTAATTTCCATCACTGGATTACCCCTAAATCCCTCCCATTTGTTTGTCATGACCAATTAAAGGAATTGTATTCTCATCAACAAGTGGGTAACTTATGTCTCTTTGGAATCAAGACTTTGAATACCAAAGTCAGTTATTGGTCTCTGGAGTGCAGCACCCATTTAGAGTTGAGAAGAGAGGAGACCTGATCAGGCATTTGACTAGCAGACACAGAACCTGCCCTCCAGGACAGTTCCTGAGGCCCACAATATTTATTTTGGCATGTCTCTGGTCTTTGGCATTGTCTCTTTTCCCAGCATGGTGGACAGTATATCAGATGGCCAGAACAAATAAAGTTCAGTGTCAAATGACTTCTGGCTCTATTTGAGTTGCTAGGATATGGGCTGCTCAGGAATGGTGAGAGGTGATTCTTGGTTCCCCTGAAGTGAGACCTTATACGATTGAGTCCCTGGAAGGTAAAGTTATGAAATATTTGAGGTGTTTTCTGTGACTCACCCACTGGAGTGGTGCTGTAACCTCCTGTGTAAAATGTGTAGGTTTTGTAAAGACATAGGCCTAGACTGAAAACCCAGGTCTGCCATTTTTTAGCTGTGTGGCCTTGGGCAGGTCATGACTACCCCAAGGCTCAGATAACAACATTAGGCTGTGTATAACTGTGGTTAAGAATGAAAACAGGCTTGGATTTAATCTAAGCTATACTACTTAAATCTTATTTGGCTTTGAACAGATTTAACTTCTCTAAGTTTTAACTTCTCTTACTTGGCTTTCTTGCCTTTAAACTTACAAGGGTTATAAGGACTAAATTAGATAATTTAAGTAAAGTGAGCATATGATAAGTCCTCATAAATGGTCACTGTTATAAAAATATTTTGTTATTAAATAACCTACCCTACCATGTGTTGTACAGATAGAATGGGAGGTATATTAAAGCACCAGGTAATGCTC
Organism: Anoura caudifer; assembly: GCA_004027475.1. Lineage (NCBI taxonomy): Eukaryota > Metazoa > Chordata > Mammalia > Chiroptera > Phyllostomidae > Anoura > Anoura caudifer. The sequence goes on from PVKU01005439.1 coordinate 51,847, forward strand.
CTGGTCTACAACTCACTTTCTCTTCATAGACCCTGAACATTTGTTTCTTCTAGGTGCCATGGTCCCCTCCCACTGTTACCCTGGGCCTCATCCCCTTTGAAATAAGCCTTCATGTGCACTTCAGTAGACTAAGGTGATAAGTAGCTATTTAACTTGAGGTTCTAATGGTAGAAATCAAATCTATTTTATTTCTTTAGACACCCAGGGTTCTTCCGGTACCCTCAAAGAATACGTGCACATCAGCAATGACCTTCTAGAGACCATGTTTCTGCCTCTGCTACATGGCTCTGACAATGGTGGCCTGTCTGACCTATTAGGCAGGAGCAACTATTTTGTGTCAAGCTGATGAGTTATTTTGTGGCAGGAGGACTCCATGGTGGCCTTCAGTGCACTTGATATGCATAACAGTTTAACCTTTATGGAACATACATTTATGGGGCTGGTAATGAGGCCATGGTTATAATCCTTGAGGACTGGTTTATCTAACTCTTTATCCATGTGATTAAAAGAGCAACTTTTATACTTCCAGCCAAGATGAGGTGTAGGTGGACACACTGTGCCTCCTCTCACAACCAAAATTAAGGACAACAAAAATTTAGAACCAAAAAAACAACCCGAACAGATAGAAAATTGAATTGTATGGAAGTCCGACAACCAAGGAGATAAAATAGACACATTCATCTGGACGGGTAAGAGGGGCGGGGGCGGCGTCAGTGGCCTGCAGAGAGGGATCGTGGCAGGAAAAAGCAGTGGCTAATGGTCTTGGATGCGCAGGCAGCAGTTGGCACACCCCAGGCGCACAGGCAGTGGTTACCAGGTGCGGAGAGACAACGAGCAGACCCAGTGAGGCGCACCAGGAGGCTGACTGCAGTCGCACATTTGCGCACAGATAAACCAGGCAAAAATGGGCAGCAAGACAGACTGCACAACCCAGGGCCCCAGGGCCCCGGGGCCCCAGCACCCCATTGCTAGGAAATAAAGCCTAAAAGCACTGATTGAAAACACTTGTGAGGGTTGAAGTGCTGGAAGAAACTCCCAGCCTCACAGAGGGGACTGAAATCAAAGAGAGAGCAGAGCAAGCACCATTGTTCCCTCTCTGACCCCACCCCCACATACAGCACCACAACTCTGCAACTGGGATGCCCCACCCTGGTGAACACCTAAGGCTCCACCCCTCACTACGTAACAGCTGTGACCAGACCCAAAAAAAAAAAAAAAAGACTCAAATGAAAAAACAAATCAAACCACCACAGCCAATACTTTTAAGCAACCAAGAGATAGCCAACCTATCAAAATGCCCTGATGCACAGTTCAAAGCCCTGGTGATCAGGATGCTCACAGAATTGGTTGATTCTGGTCACAAATTAGATGGCTACACTAAGTGAAATGAAGGAAAATGCACAGGGAACCAATAGTGATGGGAAGAAGACTGGGACTCAAATCAACGGTGTGGACCAGAAGGAAGAAACAAAAAAACAGAAAAGAATGAGCAAACAAGAATTCAAAAAAATGAGGAGAGGCTGAGGAACCTCCAGGACATCTTTAAACGTCCCAACATCCGAATTATAGGGGTACCAGGAGGGGAAGGGGAAGAGCAACAAGTGGAAAACTTATTTGAACAAATAATAAAGGAGAACTTCCCCAATCTGGCAAAGGAAATAGACTTCCAGGAAGTCCAGGAAGCTCAGAGAGTCCCAAAGAAGTTGGACCCAAGGAAGCACAAACCAAGGCACCTCATAATTACATTAGCCAAGATTCAAATGAAGGAGAGAATTCTAGAGGCAGCAAGGGATAAACGCAGAGTCACCTACAAAGGAGTTCCCATCAGACTGTCAGCTGATTTCTCAAAAGAGACCTTCCAGGCAAGAAGAGGCTGGAAAGAGGTATTCCAAGTCATGAAAGGCAAGGACCTACATCCAGGATTGCTCCATCCAGCAAAGCTGTCATTTAGAATGGAAGGGCAGATAAAGTGCTTCTCAGATAAGGTCAAGTTAAAGGAGTTCATCATCACCAAGCCCTTATTATATGAAATGTTCAAGGGACTTACCTAAGAAAAAGAAGATAAAAAATATGAACAGTAAAAAGACAGCAAACTCACAGATATTAACAACCACACCTAAAACAAGAGCAAATAAGCCAACCACTAGAACAGGAGTAGAAACACAGAAATGGAGATCACATGGAGGGTAAGCAACAGGGGAGTGGGAGGAGGAGAGAGAGGGAAAAGGTACAGAGAATCAGTAGCATAGACAGTAGAGAGAAAATGACAGGGGGAGGGCAAGAATAGTGTGGGAAATGTAGAAGCTAAAGAACTTATGACACATGGACATGAACTAAAGGGGGGAATGTGGGTGGGAGGGGGTGTGCATGATGGAGGGGAATGATGGGAAAATGGGACAACTGTAATAGCATAATCAATAAAATATATTAAATAAATAAAGAAATAAAAGAGCAACTTTTAGTATTCTTATCCAGCTACAGATCCCTGTCCTCTATATCCCTCAGTTCCAGAGTGAGACTTGTTTTTCCCCCCCAGAATGGGACTTTCTTTTACTCCAACCTATTCTTCAGTAAGCCTGTCACCTTTTCCTTTGGAACAAAGCCAGTTTGATAAGCAGGCTCTCACCATACACATATGTTCTTTCCTTTTTCCCACTGTTGTGTCTTCATTTCTTCAATCATTCATTCATTCTTTCATTCATTAACTCATCAGACATTAAGCACCTAATATGTGCCAGGCAATGAGAATAATATAAAATACAACTCCTACCATCAAAGAACCCAGTCTAGTAGGGAAGTCAGATGTAAACAAATAATAGCAAATACAGAGAGGTGGTTGCTATATAATATGGCAGAATTAAAATTGTATCACACACTTTAGCACACTTTTTTGAGGTGTGTTTGTTTGTAGGGAGAGGGTGGTAGCAGGGTTGTAAGGGAAAACTTTACAGGAAAAAGAAAAATATTTGGCTTGAGGGACCACCGAGTGTGAGAGAAGGCATTCTGGGGATGATTACCAGTAATCGCCAGTTCGGAAGGAAATTGTAATAGACTAGAATAGACTGAACATTGAACTGTGAATGTAGTGAGATGAGACCGCAGAAGGCAGGGTGCAGCTCCCGGTGAGCCTTACAAACCATGTTAAGCATTTTCAGCTGTATCCAGTAGGCTATCTTATGCATTTGAGTGGATTTGATCTGGCCGCCAGGTGGAGAAAGGAGAGATGGATAGACCGGTTGCCTGGGACTGACTGTTCAAGCCAGAATTGCTGATTTTTTAATTTAAAGAGTGGTAGAAATTGTGTTTTGTTTTTTAAAGTACGGGGGTGCTTAAAATAATCCTCTCCTCTCCCTTTTCTAATTTACAGGTTCTTTAGAAGGTTAAACCTGATCCCCTTTCCCTCAAGTTTGGTTTCCCAAGTTGAGAGGAGTCATGCACTATCCACACTAAGGTCTCCTCCCATTTCCAAACTGTTCTCTTTGAATCCTCTTTTGTGCCTGGTTTTTGGCTGGTGAATGGGGGAGGAAGCAGAGGTCAACTAAGTTGACCAAAGGTTTTTGCACACAATGAAAGCGCCGTCACCAGTGGTTAAACGAGGCAGTTGGCAAGAGCGGGGCGCAGGGAGAGAAGCCGGGCCTGCCCTCCTCTTGCAGTGGCACTTTGAGGAGACCGGCTCCGGCGGAGTCTGGGGTGGAACTGCCGCCTGAAACTGCGGAGAGGGGCGGGGCCGGGAGAGGACTTTTAGCCGAAGCTGGCCCGGTTCTCTCTGTTACTGAACAGGTTCGAGCTGGGGGAGGGTTCGGTTTGGGAGAGCAGAGTTGGAGACCAAGCCCAAGTAGCAGTCAAAGATGGTAGGCAACGCGCCTCTGCAAAGGCGAAGTGGGCAGGGCCACGGGCGGAGTTTTAAGCCCAGTCTCAGGGTTTTTGTCTCGGGTTGAGCAAGAAGGGACTTGGGGGCGGGGCGGGCACTGCTTTTGACAGCTTTCTCTTTGTCAGCCGCAACTGAGTTCGGTGGATTCGGAAATCTGTACCCCTCTCTCCTGGCGTTCCAGTCCCCCCCTCCCCACCCGGCCCCGAGCCAACCCGTGGCTCTGGCCCTGGCCATGAAGCGCATCTTCTCCTGCTCCAGCTCACAGGTGGCGGTAGGTGCCAAAATGTCTGGGAGGATGGGCATGGGGTTAGGGTCCAAGCTCTGTGGTGACAGTAGTCCTGAGTCCTACCGCCGTGCACCATTTGCCTTTTGTCTTTATCAGTCTTTCCAGCTCTTTCGCTTTTGCAATGCAGCCCACCAGTCCTGACTTCCTCAAGACCCTGTTCCCCAGCCTCTGGTTAATCTCTGACCAACCTCTGACCTCCCTAAGGTTCTTTCCCTTGACCCTTCCTTGTCCTCCTATCATCTACATTCCCAACTTCTGATGTTTCCTGTAGCCCTAACCCCTCCTGAAGAACCCTTCCTTTCCTTTTGCTTTGTCTCTTAGTACTGAACCATTCTCAAGCATCTGCTCAGTCTCCAGGCCCTGCTCAGCTTCAACTTCCATTAGGTCTCGGAAGTCCTGACCCACGGTCTCATTTTCCAGCCCTGCCCTGTCCTCATGGCCCTCCCTCTCATATGGTCCTATTCTTGTTGTTTCCTCTTAGCCCAACAAGTAGTCCCAGCCCCATACCTTCCCCATCTTCGTAGAGTCTTCTCTTTCCTCACCCTCATCTCACCCCATGCCACTTCCACTCCCATTCTCTCATTGTTGCCACTGGCTCTCACACATCGCTCCAAACTCTTTTTAATTAGTGCTCCTACAGCAGCAGCCTTCTTTTGTTCTCCTCTTCAACCTCTGCTTCTCTCTGCCCAATGGTTTTTCAATTCCACTTTTCCCCCTTTTGCCCCGACCTGCCTGCTCTCAGTGGGTTAATCTTGCAGTCTGGCCAGCCTGACAGGCACTGCCAGAGAAAGACACAGGTGCCTGACTGCTCCCCACAGACCTAAATAAGGTGCTTGCACTGCAGTGCCTGGTCATCAGACTGATTCTTGTGCTAGTCAAGGCCTTCTACCTGCTTCTCCCAAAATCTTTCCTCATTCTAAACCCTCACCCATTTGTTTAGGGCTTATACTCTCTGCCCATTTTGACTGAGTTGGGGAAAAGTGGTGGTGAGAAAAGAAGAGGAGAGTGTATTCACTTTGAGAGTTCCCAGAAGAAGTCACTCTACTCACCAAGTTCTCCCAGAACAAAACACAAGGAAGAAGATTACAGGATGTAGTGGTTTAGGGAGAGTATAATTTCTTCTCTGAAGATCTCTTACAGAGAGACCCCCTATCTGGGGATGACAATTTCTGTGGAGATGGGAATTATGGCTCATTTAGAACTTCAGTTCTAAATTACCTGTAATAATGATTCTTAGTGGTGCCATTCATAAGGAATCATGAGAAATGTTTAGTGCGCTTTTCATGGGCAGGCCACAGAAGCCTGGGAGAGAGCTATGAGGCAATTCCAGGAACTCTGTTGAGGCCTGCCCTTGTCCCACTTTAGTTTCTACACATTGGTCAACCAATCAAAAGGCACTCACCAAATAACTATTATGGCTACCAGAAAGGGAGGCTACCCAGACTCTGTCTTAATTCACAATGGTTTTCTTTTCACATGGACTCTCCCTAGATATTGAAAATTCTTTACATTGTCCTTGCCTATCAGGTTTGTGGAGTCTGCATGCTCCTTGGGAATGGAAAAACTATTTCATTCTTCCTAACTCTCCAATCCTTGGTCAGTGCCTCCTTTTCAAGATGCTGTGGTGAGCAATGGACTGAATGTTGGAACTTGAAAGTATTCCTCTGTCCTTCACCCCAGCTCTACAAAGGTTTGGCCATGAAGAATTTCTACCCATTCTAAACTCCTCTTAGTGTAACAAAATTATAAGAAGTAAATTGGGTGGATTTAGAACTATCTAGCTGGAAAGAAATCTGTTTCCTCAGGATGGGATCACAAAAAGCTTGATAATAGGCCAGTTTCAGTTGGAAATTGTTTCTTCATAAAACTTCCTCATACTTCTTATGATAAATTCCTCCACTCCCTTAGTAGCTAACCATTCTGGGCCCGTTTGTCAGAGAAATAGTGTGACAACATTCCTGGCCACTCCCAAAGCTTAGTTTCCCAGTGATACTGGAGATTGCCCTATGCCTATCCCCACTCCCCACTCCTGGGTCCAGGGCCAGAGTCCTGCACTCTTAAATTGAGATAAGGACTAAAAAATCAGTGACCATTTTAAAATTAAGTTATCCAGAATATAGGAAATTCAGCAAACAATCAGAAACCCAGCTTTTATAATCTCATTTTATTTTAATCAAGTGGAGGATGCCTTTGAGGGTGTCTTACATACTATCTTGCTCTGCCTTTGTAGGAAGTAAACCAGAAAATAGCTTTAAACAGTTGGAATTGAATTAGCCTACAGAAATGCCAATTGCATTAAAAAAGTTAAGAGTCATCTCCTGGTTCCTTCAGGGCAGCCCTTCTATGTCCATACACCTGTCCTACAGCAGTAGCCACTCTTCCTCCGCTGCTGGTGTGCTCCATCTTGATAGGAAACTTAAAGGCCCACAGCCAGAGATAAGGAGAAGCTGCAATTACTTTTTTTTTTAAGGTATTCTAATTTTTTTTTTAAAGACTTTAATTTTTTTTTCGAGAGAGAGAGAGAAGAGAAGGGAGGGAGAAAGGAAGGGAGAGAAACATCAATGTGTGGTTGCCTTCATGTGGCCCCCACTGGGGACCTGGCCTGCAACCCAGGCATGTGCCCTGAGTGGGAGTCTAACCAGCCACCCTTTGGTTTGCAGCCCATACCCAATCCACTGAGCTACACCAGCCAGGGCTCAATTTTTTTTTTTTTTGAGAAAGGAAGGGGGCAGAGAGAGAAACATCAATTTTTATTGTTCCACTTGTTGTTTCACTTATTTATGCATTCATTATTTTTTTTAACCCTCACCTGAGGATATACTTATTGATTTAGAGAGAGAGGAAGGAGGAAAGGGAGCAACATCGATGTGAGAGAGAAATATTGACTAGCTGCCTCCCATACATGCCCCTACTAGGGATCAAATCTGCAACCTTCTGGCATACTGGAGGACACTCCAACCAACTGAGCCACTCAGCCAGGGCCATTGATTGATTCTTGTATGTGTCATGACGGGGGATTGAATCCACAACCCTGGCATATTGGGAGTACACTTGAACCAACTGAGTTACCCAGCCAGGGCAGGACCCCAGTTTTTTTTTTTTTTTTTTTTAGATTTTATTTATTTATTTCTAGAGAGAGGGGAAGGGAGGGAGGGAGAGAGGGAGAGAAACATCAATGTGCCAGAGATACATCATTCAGTTGACTCTTCCATTCCCCCAACTGGGGACTTGGCCCACAACCCAGGTATGTGTCCCGACTGGGAATCAAACCTGCAACCTTTTGGTTCACAGGCCAGCACTCAGTCCACTGAGCTACACCAGCCGAGGCCCCTCTAATCTTAACTACAGATATACAATCTTGTATTTGAGTCTGTTGATTAATTTGGTAAACTGTTCTCTTGAGGCTGTGATGATAATCCAGTGCTTCTTTTCCAAGGTGTTGGATGAGCAATGGAATGGATCTTGGAACTTAAGAGTGTCTCTGTCTTCTTTCACCTAGTTCTGCAGAGGCTTGGTCATGAAGAATTTCCACCTATTTTAAATTCTTCTTAGTATAACAAGATTATAGGAAGTAAATCAGGTGGATTTAGAACTATCTAGCTGTAAAGAAAAGTATCTACTTTGCTTGGAAACACCTTTACTATATGTATAGCCTGGCTATTAAGCATTGGCTAATATGAGCAAGACCCCTTTTACCCAGCCCCCTGTATGGAGAATTCTGAGCCCAGAAATATCCAAAATGTGCCCAGTAAGGCTTGAAAGGATGGGGATTGGAACTAACATTATTGTATACTTGCTATGTGACAGACACAGTGTTAGGAGCTTTATATGATGTTATATCATTAAAGAACTGATGTTCAGAGAAGTTTTTACATGCCTAAATTCACAAGGACAGAAAATGTTTGGATCGGGATTTTAAACAGAGGACCTCGCATTGAGGCCAGCTGATGGCAGTGTCCTATGCTGGAGGTGTAGTTCTCGATCTCTGCTTTTTCTGGGGGTGACCTGGCAAGAGACATTATCCGAGAGACATTGGATAATGTGTTCTTACATCTCATTCTGTTGGTATGTGAAGCAGTCATTTTGCTTATTTTGTCCTTTGAGAATTAACCTGTTTGGAGACTCTTCATGTGTCTGAGAGCAGGTGGCTCTGCCCTGGAGGCAATCTTAGACTGTTTGTTTGGAAATACGTAAAATATCTTCTATCGCTCTGTGGTAGTGTGATCTGGTGGTGAGAACTAGGATTTGGCATTAGGTGGCCTAGGCTCTAATCTCAATTTTCTCACCATTTTGTGGTGTGTCTCTGCAGTTATTTAACCTCAGTGTGCTTCAGTTACTTCTTCTGTCAAATGGATAAAATAATATCAGCCTTAACTACTTTCCAGGGATGTTGAGAGGCTACTTGAAATAGCACTTGAAAGGGCTGTGAGGAATGACAAGGGCTATGCTGGAGTCTTACCTCAGAATTCATCTACTCTAGACAATTTTATGACTGGGACACTTAAAATCTTTCCTGTTTTTGATGAATAATTTGCCATGGCTATGTAAACAGTATTTGAAAATGAGTTGTTTGGCTTTCATTGACCCTATATTTTCCACCTTCTCCCATAGCCTCTTTCTTGTTGAGATTCTACCTCATAAAATGCAACGTGCAACCGCTAGTCCCCCACCAGTTCCTGTTTTGTTATAAGGATACCATACACTTGTATAGCTCTTCACAGTTTACAAAGAGATTTTTATATATATTAGTTCATTTAATAATCACAACATGATGAGGTAGTTATTACTTTCCACATTTTATAGGTGAGGAAACAGGTTACAGGTGTTTAATGGCTTACTCTAGGGTCTCATAGCTGAGAAGGTATCTGAACCAGTTCCTGAACTCAGGCCTGCTGATAAAATTCCTCTGGGGCCCTTTTCACCATAACACAAATTTCTTGCATCCTTTCTTCTTTTTCTTTCCCTTCTCTGGGTCAAACCAGGCTTTTCTATGCTTTCAGCTCTGGGTATTTTTACACAGCTCTCTCTTTTATGCCATGAGGTACTTCAATTATTGTAATTACCCTACCACCTGAAAAGGTCAAGTTGGAATAATAGAACAATGAATGCCCAGGTGTGGCTTTTGTCTGAGACAGCTGCTCCCTGCCTGGAAAAGAGGAGAGAGGGGAGGAAGGAGAAGGGAAGAGACCTCTTGCTACCTCCTCAAACCTAGCTAGAGACCTATATTTGCTCTTTGGTTGTTGCCATGAAAGAGAAGAACAACTAGGTAATGGGCAAAGATTTGAGATGGGAAAATGAAAACTCTTGTGTTTCTCCTCCCTGTTTTGGGTCCCAAAGCTGATGAGTAGAGATGGTATGACTAGGTATTTGGACTCCTGACTGTGACCTGAAGCTAGGTGCCATGACCTCTCAAATATCTGAAGACAAAAAGCAGAGTAGCATGGAAAGCTTAGAGGGAATGTGAGCACAGTCAGGAGTAGTCACTTTGGTTCAACTTGCTCTGGCAAGACCTAGAGAAAAAAAGGGAAAGGAGTCATGGCTGGGATTGCTCTGTGGTTGGCCTAATAACAATAATCATAACAATGATTTAAAGATATTTGAGCCCTGGCTGGTGCGGCTCAGTGGATTGAGCACCAGCCTGCAAACCACAGGTTTGCTGGTTCAATTCCCAGTCAGGTCACCTGCTTGGGTTGTGGGCTGGTTCCCCAGGGAGGGGCATGTGAGAGGCAACCATACATTGATGTTTCTCTCCCTCTCTTTCTCTCTCCCTTCCCCTCTAAAAATAAGTAAATAAAATCTTTATAAAAAGAAGACATTTTAAATACTCTGCATCCAGCACTCAAAACTGATTTTTAAGTCAGTAGTCCAAGCACCTTTTGGTCCAGGGCTGGCAATAACCAGAAGTAGTTCTAAATAGAATATGAACTGGTGATTATTTAACTGGCCCACCTAAGAAGGACTACATGATCTAAGCTGAGTGATTTGTGGAACATTGCAAGGACCTTAGGGATGTCCCTTTCCTCTTGCTTGGCATCTTCCTATAACCATCTCTTTTAATTTCTTTCTCCACTCCACCCCCACCTAATTCACACAATCTGTGGCTCTGGACCAGGTGGAGAGATGGAACCACCGTGATCAGAAACTGCTGGAGGCAGTGCAGCAGGGTGACGTGGGACGCGTGGCTGCCCTGGCTTCCAGAAAGTCTGCCCAACCCACCAAGCTAGACTGGAACGGCCAGTCCCCGTAAGTAAGTCCTCCTGACCCTACTTTTGGTATATGGTTCCCTTTGAAAGCTCCAAACCCCAATATGATATAGGACCAGGGAATACCTCAACTTCAGAGCCCTTTTTGTCTTAATAAATCTTTGCTATGCATTAAGTGCTGCACAAAACGAGGGAAGAAAGTGCTGTCCCTGAGCTCCATCCACTTCACAACCCAGGTAAACAAAACTGACCAAAAAAAGGACAAAAATCCCATGAAACAAACAGAAAGCTGATATATACACTAAATAGAGTATTTCTTCCTTGCACAAAGAGGCAGGTATGTGTGCTTAGGAAATTCAGAATGAAGTGGTAGCTACAAGAGTCACATGGCTAGAAAGAATGAGTAGGATAAGAGGAATGTTACCCCCTGTTTCTTCCCAAGTCAGCCTTTACACGCCCAGCCCCCTGCTCTGATCTGGCTGACTCTTTCTGCGACACTTCCAGTCTGCTAAGGTACCTGCAATGACAGTCTGAGATTTCTTGAGACCTGTAGCTCTTATTTCTATATTTACTTCCAGCTTCCTCTGACTTTATGACAGTAGGTCATAAAGCCTTCTCTTTTTCAGAAAGTCAGGTCAGGGGAGCTCCCTCTCTGCTTTTGGGATTGGCTTTGGGGTTAAGGGAGCATAGGAAGCCGTGATTATTGAGACTCTCCCATTCCTCATCCCCTGATCCCTTCATCATTCTGCCTCTCGGCCTTGATTCTGGCAGGTTTCATCTGGCAGCCTCCAAAGGCCTGACAGAATGTTTAACTGTACTACTTGCAAATGGGGCTGACATCAATAGCAAGAATGAGGACGGTGAGTTAGACTGAGCACTGGGTTATACCGCTTGCCTCTCCCTGTACAACAGCAGTGCGGGCCAGTGCTGGGCCCTCCTGTGGGCTCCAACTGCAACCCCCTGCTTCTCTCCTCATAAATTCTGGCCAGCATCCTTCCAGAGGTTCCCCTCCCTACCAGCTGGGTGTACTTTCACCCACCTCCCACCTCCACCATAGGTACTAGGCACTTGGGGAACAAGAATTTCTGGCATCATATGGCTAAGATCTTCTCTCTCTAATTTCCCTCTGATTATCTGTGCATCTCTTGCCTTCCCTCCCTGTGAGTCATTGGCATGTATGGGGCTACACACCTCCCTCACCTGCCCTTTCACTTTCCAGGAAGCACCGCCCTGCACTTGGCTACCATCTCCTGCCAGCCACAATGTGTCAAGGTCCTGCTCCAGGTAAGAGCAACCCTTTGATACTACTCCTGTGAAGGGAGGAAGCGGACCCAGAGTTTCTTAACTTTGTCTTAAAGTCACAAGTAATATTTGATCAAATATACCCATCTTATTCCCAATATGGGAGCTTGTAGTACTTTATTCATTAATTCACAACATTTACTTAACATCTACTATATGCAGGCGCCACACTTAATGCTGCCCTTGAGAGCAAGTCATAAAGTAGAGCTGCCCGTCAATATGCATATATTGAGCACTGCCATTGGCAGAGCCACTTCAAGGACTAACTGTTGTGATGGTGATGGGTGGGCAGAAGGAAGACAGAGGTTTTCAAATTAGAACAAAATCCTACTGCCTGTTTTTGAGGTGTGTGTAGTCTAGGTACACACAGACAAATATAGATGTGAAATGACATGTGGAAAATTTATAAATAATTCTCCAAAACTACAAAAGGCACAGTTCAATAGACCATTGGGTGAAGGTCTGTTCTGCTTTTGTTCTTCCCAACACTTGCCAAGTCTCCAAATTATGATTCTAAAGTATCAGTCATGGACTCAGGTATTATTTTCCCTAGCATGTTTATTTATCTATAGTCTGATTTTTCCTAGGCCCTAGGTTTAAAAACCAGGGTTGACATTTAAGGCTGCCTATCATCCAAAAAATTTATTGGGCTTGCCTAGCAGTTGAACAAAGCCATGGTCCTCTCACCCTTCCCCGTAGAAATCTGGAAGTTGGAGACCCAACAATGGGTATGGGATGAGAATGTTAACACCATGTTCCATGCTGTTTCCCTTCGTGGCTCTTTACAGCATGGTGCCAATGAAGATGCTGTGGATGCAGAAAATCGTAGTCCATTGCATTGGGCAGGTGTGTGCCAGAGGACTGGTGGGAAATAGGGCTGCAGGGGCCATGGGGTAAGAAGGGAGAGGAGCATAACATTTGGTGGAAAGGGCAGGGCTGATTACTAGAATGGTTGGAGGGGATTTTGGGTCATGGTCTGACTAGATATATTTCCTGCTTCCCCTTAACCCAATCATCCTTTAATCCTCCCCAGCCTCCTCTGGCTGCGCCTCAAGTGTGCTCCTGCTGTGTGACCATGAAGCCTTTTTGGATGTCCTAGATAATGTGCGTATCAGCTGGACCACTGGGCAGTGTTCTACACAGGGAGGCCGTGTCTTTCTATGAGCTCGATTGGCCAAATTCTGTGACCAGATATTGTGCAGAACCACCTTCTCTTACCCTTTCTCAACCCCACCCTGCTCCTCCTCCTCTTCTTCACAGAGAAGTTAAGCCTTCTTAAGAGCTTCTAACCCTTAGAAAAGGAACATTTAGCCCCAAGACGGGATTTTTTTCTGGAGAGGTGTGGGGAGAGGGGAGCTGCTAGGATTGTGTCAAACCCCTGGATTCCCTGGCTTTTCATGAACTCTCTTTCCACAACCTGTGCAGGATGGACGTACACCCTTGATGATTGCCTCACTGAGTGGTCATGCAGCCATCTGCTCACAGCTACTGCAGAGAGGTGCCCAAGTTAATGTTACAGACAAGGATAACAAGTGAGCCTTCCTTATCTTCCCACCCCAAATACAGACCTTGATCAATCTAGGAAGGTGCTGCTGGACAAAGTGTGTGTGTGTGTGTGTGTGTGTGTAAGAAGGCAAGTTGGTCTCTGTGTTCTTGGTCTCCTTTCTTCTGAGTGATGGTTTACAAAAGCTCTGCCAACTGCTTCACTGTTTTCCTCTTGAGAACTTAAGAAAGTTTTCCTTATACTTTTTTATTCAGCTGCTGCCAGCCCCATCTTCTTAACATAGAACTCTGGAAGTAGAATCAATACCTCTGGACACGTAGTTTAATTTACTGGTTTTCAAGCTATCTTTTAAGCAGTAGAATCCTTTTTTCTGATAAAGAATTTATGCAGAACCTTAATATATAAAAATTGAGGAAAATAAATCCCTTTCAATTGGCTACCTGCTTTCTGATGCTTCTGCTCTAAGGACTGGCATTTGAAAAGTTCTGGTCCGGCCTGATGCTTTGTCATTGGCTGGCATTTGTCTATGTTTCTCCTGCCCACACTGAATGAGAGCTGATCCTGTGAATGAGATTTCTGGAACCAGGACACTCTGATTCCAGAAGGAAAGCCTATCCTCAGATTTGTCCTGACCCACAGATCGGCTCTGATCCTGGCCTGTGAGAAAGGCAGTGTTGAAGTGGCTGAACTACTCCTGAGCCACGGAGCCAATGTGGGAGTGGTGGATAGCATGGAGCGTGACGCTCTGTATTATGCTCTGCACACACAAGACAAGGCGCTGTGGAGGCTGGTACAGCAGGCCCTGAACTGCTGGAGGGGAGGTAAAGCCAGTTCCCTGTTGTAACTTCAAAATGCCCCTTTATAGTTCAAAGAAGCTTCTTAGACTCCCATTTGTTTCCATAGCAATAACACATCTGACAAATAATTGTCACTTTAGTCAAGAATTTACTTATTTATTGCTGCTACTATGAGATGACCCCAAACTCACAAAAGCATAGTCACAATATTCCTTAACGAAGCCTTGTCTCTCACTAAAGGCAACTCTGGCTAGTACTATCACTAGCATTTCTGAGTTATAATGGTATATCTCTTTGTGTGGTTTACTGGTCAATCTCTCTCTCCCCTACTAGACTATAAGCCCCTCAGATGACAGGCCATTTCTGTTTTGTTTACCACTGATATCCTGGTGCCTATTACAGTGCCTGGAACAGTGTCCAATAAAGTAAGTGAACAAAATGAATGAGCTGGCACATCTCTAGGAGAGGGAATCAAGTTTGCTGGATTGAACAGGGGTGGCTCCCAGCTCCAGGAAGATATGCATGGTGAGGGTTATGACACTGAGGGGCCACTCCTCTCACTGAGAGTCTGAAGAGAGAGTGTGGGATAGAAACACATGGGCCCTGTCCCTGCTCTCATTTTCCTCATGTCTTTCCATGTAGATCAGGAGCTAGTTCAACATCCAGATGTTGCATCTAAGGTAAGACCCCAAGGACCTCCCCTTCCGACCCACTGCAGGCCATCCCACTGGGATATCTCCCAGGAAGTGATCTGTGGGAGTGTTACGACAGCCTAAAGGAAGATAGGCCCTCCTGGGTCTAGGATAGCTTCCAGGCTTTACTTCACTGTCTGTTTTCTACATAGGCCTCTCCATCTGAGCCTCAGGTGGGTTCTCTACCCAAGAGTTCACGGAGAAGAGAGCCCAAAGAGGAGCAGGAAGAACAGAATGGTGGAGGCACATGCTCAGAGGCATGGAGGTGGAAGTATGAAGAGGAGCAGAGGGGAACTTCTCAGTCAGAGCAGGAGCTGGTACAAAAGACAGAAGAGTGTAAGCCTCAATCTGCAGCCTACCTGAACCTGGAGAACCAGATTCGAGAACATGTGCAGGAGGTGGGGCTCCTCCTTGCCCAAGAGCCCACAGCTTTGGAAGGGCAGAGTTCTAGTATCCATCCTGAAGAAGATGGCATGGAGAAGGGTTGTCTCCTGGACCTGCTGGGTGAGCACATACAAGAGTTAAAGAAGCAGCAGCAGGCAGTAACCACAGCCACAGCCACAGCTTCAGCCAACCCAGTATTAGCTTCTGATAAGACTGAGGATTCAGCCCAAGGGCAGATCTATTATGAAGCCCATGGTTGGTCCCAACCAGAAGAACAGGGGCCACCCCAGAGCCCAATGACTGAGATCATGAGGAATGCCACAGGACAGCAACTGATCACCAATGGTGGACATGCCCTTAGCCCTGATCATACTGACCAGCTGCATGCTGGCCAGAAGGAGAGGTCACAGGCCCTAGGGGTTGAACCAACAGACACAGTGGCTGAATCAGTGGGCATAGCAGCCATGAACCAGCTCCTGCTACAGCTGAGGGAGGAGTTGGCTGCAGTGGGGCAAGAAAAGGATGCTGCCCTGGCGGCTTTGTCAAGACCCGTCCTAGAGGGACCTCTGGGGACACCCAGGGCTGAGGCTGCAGCAGCTGCCTGGGAGAAGATGGAGGCCAGGTTGGAGCAGGTGCTAGTGAGGCTGGATCAGGCAAAGGCAGGACTACAAGGGAAACCTGTGGCCCCTGCCCAAGAGCCCAGAGAAGGAGCACCAAAGGCAGGCTCAGAAAGTATCACCAAAAAGGATGAAGGAAAGGAGAAAAGGGCTCCTGGGGCCCACAGGGAGCCTCTAATGGCCCCTGTCAGAGAACAGATGCCTGGAGGAAGACTGGCAAAGGGACCACTGGAGAAGGAGCTGTCAGCACTGAGACTGAGCAACAGCCACTTGCTAGAGGAGTTGAGGGAGCTGGGGTTGGAGCGGCAGCAGTTGCAAGGGGAGCTGCAGTCCCTGAGCCAGCGGCTGCAGCGGGAGTTTGTGCCCAAGCCAGAGGCCCAGGTCCGGCTCCAGCAATTGCAGCAAAGTGTGGGGCTGCTGACAGATGAACTGGTGTTGGAGAAGGAGGCCAGTGAGAAGCTGCAGAAGCGCCTGGCCTCCCAAAGCACTGGTCTCCGAGGCCTGTGGGACTGCTTGCCCCCAGAGCTGGTGGGCAAAGAGAGTGCTGGGGGCATAGGTGCTGAGTCCCTGGAGGAGCTGCAGGCCTGCATCAGCACCTTGGTAGCCAGGCACCGTGAGGCCCAGCAGGCACTGGCTAGGCTGGAGGAGGAAAACCAGTGGCTTCGGGGACCCTCTGCCACACGTAGGGAGCCAGGCACCTCCTCAAAGGTGCCAGCATCCCCAGAAGTGGCTGCTTTAGCGCAAGACCTCAGGAAGCTCGAGGAAGAGCTGGGGGCTGTTCAGGCCACAATGAGTGGGAAGAGCCAGGAGATCAGGAAGCTGAAGAAACTGCTCTACCAGGCAACAGAGGAAGTGGCTGAGCTGAGGGCCAGGGAGGCGGCCAGCCTTCGGCAGCATGAGAGAACTCAGGCCTCGCTGGTGGCCCAGGCCCAAGCTTGGGGACAGGAACTAAAGGTTATGCTAGAAAAGTATAACACTGCCTGCCGGGAAATGGGCTGGCTGCAAGAGGCTGTGGCCAAGGAGTGCCGCAGGAGTGGAGACCTGGCTGCCAGGGCCGCAGAGCAGGAGCGCCAGACCAGCAAGATGCACGGGTGCTCAGAACAGTTTGAGAAAACAGTGGAGCTGCTGAAAGAAAAGATGGAGCATCTTTTGAGGACTTGCCAGGACAAGGACGCCAAGGTGATCAGATCAGGCAGTGGTGGAGAGAAGTGGGGAAGGTTTCTGTGGTTTATGGGATTTGCTAACCTGCATCTACCTTTGGTTAGATAAATATCCCCTGCCCGGAAATAGAATGCCAATTATTTTATTAAAGATTTTATTTATTTATTTTTGAGAGAGGGGCAGGGAGGGAGAGAGAGAGGGAAAGAAACATCAATGTGTGGTTGCCTCTCTGGGACATGCCTACAACCCAGGCATGTGCCCTGACTGGGAATTGAACCAGCGATCCTTTGTATTGCAAGCTGGTATTCAATCCATTGAGCCACACTAGCCAGGGCATGAATGCCAATTATTAGCAATTTGTCTGAGTCTGAGGTAGTTTGGAGTTAAGATTGGAGGTAAGGTATAAATATAAGATAACTTAGGTATTAAAACCTAAGAAGGGGACTTAGGTATTAAAATTTGGGACTCTGGGTTCAGAAGCAGTGTGGTCAAGGCTACCACCCATGGAGTACTATGGCTTATTAGCATTTTGACTTAAATTGTGTATATTAGCCTGAGGACAAGTCTAATAATATGGTAGGTTGCTGTGGTTTTGGTAGGGTTCTGAGGAGGTAACTCAAAGGCTGATTGATCAATTAAGAAAAGTAGACTAGGCTAAAGGCCCACTTCTCCCCTCCCACTTCAGAGATTTCCATTGGCTAAGAGATCCCCAATGCAAAAACTTGAAAACCACCATGTTAGGCACCCAAGTTTCCTAAAAAAATCAACTTGCAAATGAATTTAGTAATTCTAGAACTTTACCTATGAAATGGATTCAGAAATCTTCAAATTTGTGTACATGATCAAATTTAGAATGATTAAAAAATATGGGAAGCATATATTTTACATAATATTGAGTATATAAAAATATAAGGAATGTTACACAGAAGAGGAATCAGTATGGGGTGGGGCTAATTAAAGAAAGGAAGAATTTTGTGTTGGTGTTGAAGGAGAAGAGGAAAGAGATCAAATGAGCAAAAGAAAATAGTGGAGGCTGGACTGAGATCATCTGGATTTTTATTTCAGCTTCAAAACTCACTGATTAATCATGGGTGAGTTATCTAAACCTCCAAGTCTCCAAGCCTCAGTTTTTTAAAATCTATAAGATGAGGCTAATAATAGAGTTTTTGTGAAGGTTACATTACATAAGATTATATTTAAAATACTCAGAATAACTTCTTGAAAATTTTAAGTATCACAGTTAGCTATTTTTATTATTCTTACTACCACCATTCCTATTACTGCTGGTTATCATTAACCACATTTGTGCCTTAGCCTTACAAACCTCAAAAACTCATCTTCATTTCTCTCGGTAGTCAGCAGCCAGAAGTAGATCAGGATCCAGTAGAGTTAACAGCATGTCCCTGGCTGATGTGGCTCAGTGGATTGAGCACTGGGCTGTGAACCAAAGGATCGCCAGTTTGAATCCTAGGCAGGGCACATGCCTGGGTTTGTGGGCCAGGTCCCCAGTAGGGGGCACGTGAGAGGCAACTACACATTGATGTTTCTCTCCCTCTCTTCCTTCCTCCCTTCCCCTCTCTCTAAAATTAAATGAAATATTTTTTAAAATAATAAAGATTTTTTTTTAAAAAGAGCATGGACCATGATTTCAAAAGATCTTGGTTCAGGTCATAGGTCATTACTTATTAGCTGTATGATTTGACAAATTACTTAACTCAGGCTCTCTATCCACAAAATGTGAATAATAATGCTTCCTCTCTTTCTCTAGAGAAGTATTATTCTTCTCAGAACAGAAGTAGAGCTCTTTTGAGTATTAAATGAGACAAGGTGTGTGTAAAAGTATCCGGCATTGTGTGTAAAAGTATCTGGCACATATTATACACTCAGTAAAAGGAAGCTGACCTTGACCCTGGGTGGTAGTGGGGTGGGTGGGAAATGACTTGGGCCTTATTGGTTCCCTTTGGTTTCAGATCAAGGAATTGTTGAAGAAGCTGGAACAGCTTTCAGAGGAAGTTCTAGCAGTTCGAGGAGAAAATGCTCACCTTGCCCTGCAGCTGCAAGTATGTTTCGGCTCTCAGGGAAATGGACAGAGCTAGAGAAGAGGGTGGACGGGGGAAATGATGTATATGTAAGAGAGATTCTGGGAATTTCAGAGACCTGTTCAGGCAGAGGTCCACACTGGGCCATTGATGGGCTAAGGGAGACTACCTGGGCCAGCTGACCACTTAATTTTATTGTTCCTCATGCTTGGAGTGTCAGGGTGAGTATGGGATGGTAGGCTCATAACTCCTAATTGATACTTACTCCCAGGATTCCCAGAAGAACCACAAAGAGATCATGTCTACCTATAGGAACCGTCTGCTGAATGCTGCTCAAGTAAGCATGGGGGGAAGGAGAGACAGAGAGTTGGGCAGGGGGTGTTGCATTTGGGGTTCCTTCTCTCACCTGCATGTATTTGTCATTCTTGGAAAGCTAGACTTTAGGTGTTCCAGTGCCAGGTCTCTGGATCTTATGAGGAAGAGCAAGAGAAGTTGCTCATGAATGTATGGGGAGAGAGGTGTTTGTCCCTCCTTTTCAATTCCCTGATCCACTGTAAAGCCTTTCCCTGTCCCTTATTCCCTTTCTCAGTTCCCTCCTGAGCCAAATGATCCCTCACCAAGGAAGTAGAGGTGGGTGGCTTGCTCCTCTATTAGGAATAATGATAACTACAAAGAATTAAACATTTATTGTGTACCAGGTGCTTTGCTTCAGATTCAGAGTGGTAACCCTTGCAGCAATCCTGAAGAGTAAACATCTTCCTTGAAAAGATTAGGACCCCTGGCTGGTGTGGCTCAGTGGGTTGGGTATCATCATGCTAAATGAAGTTTTGCTGGTTCTCAATCAGGGCACATGCCTGGGTTGCGGGCCAGGTCCCTGGCTGATGGCAAGAGAGGGACAGCCAATTGATGTTTCTTGAGCATCATCAATGTTTCTGTCCCTCCCTTTCTTCCCCTGTCTCTGGGAATGGATAAATAAAATCTGAAAGAAAGAAAAGAAAGAAAAGAAGACAGAAAGGAAAAGAAAGAAAAGGAAAGAACAAAAGAGAAGATTAGTAAACAGCCATGGAGAAGTTAAGTACTGTGAGGGCTCAGAGTTAGCAAACAGCATTCCACTATACCGTGGTCTCTCCCTTATCTATCTCTCCTCATTTTTCTGTTCTTCACCTCCATTTATTTCTTTCCTGCCATCCACAGGGCTACATTGAACAAGATGTATACAGTATCCTACTGAGAATCCTCAGCATGCAGGAGGAGTGAGGCAGCATGGGCCCTGAAGGCTCTGGGATTCCTCCCTTGTAAGTTGTGAACTCAGACTGACAAGGGAGGGAGCTTGGAAGAAAGGACTTTGGAAAGGTGGCTTAAGCATGGGCACTGGAGTCTCCCTTTGCCCCAAGTGGTAACTGCGCGTGGGCCATAGAGCATTTGAAGTGAGGTTAACTGAGAAGCCACAATTTGGGGAATCACTGGGTGGAGTCAAGAATCAGTGAACAGTTAGACTAACAGGGGCTGAGATGGGATAGAGACTGAAAAGAGGAGTTGAGTGACTCTTTTACAATCTGGGATAGAGAGATACCAGTGAATGATGAATGATGGTAGGACAGTGGTACAAAGTTGTTTCCTAGGGTGGGACTCTACAAACTCCAGAATCTCTCCTCCACTCCCATACCATTCATTCAAAGAATAGTCTTCCACTATTCTTCTCGCCACCCCTATGTCCATGACCATCTTCTCAGTCCAGATACATGAGGATCCCCTTTAGCATCTTGGCATGGGTAGGAGGAGTCTGAGGATCTGGAAACGTGTGCATTTTATCCCTGAATTTCTTCTTTCAAGGAATAAGAACATCCCTGGTTGCCAGAGGCTCCATCAGGCTGTAGTGGGTGGGGGATTATCCAGTAGGGATAGTGTGTGTGAAGCTTCACCTGACATTATGGACCCCAGACCTGAGAACTTGAACCCTGGAATCAGCACGGATGAGATCAGAGAAGATCTGGATGAAAATAAATATTTTTAAATAAATAAATAAATAATATTTTTCTGTTCTGTGGAAAATAAAGTGGGAGGCAATATGATAGTAGGTGTTTTTTCTGTTTAAAGGGGTATGGCAGGGGGCAGAGGAGGGAAGGAATTTTTTTCATTCCTTTTTTTTTTTTTTTTAACAAGCAGCTCCATAAGCCAGCACTTTCAAATTTTGATTATGATTGCCCTGGTGGGGTAGCTCAATTGGTTAGAGCATCATCCTGATGCGCCAAGGTTGCAGGTTCAATCCCTGGTCAGAGCACATACCAGAATCAACCAGTGAGGGCATAAATAAGTGAAACAACAAATCTCTCTCTTTCCCTCTCTCCCCACTCCTCTCTCTCTCTAAAAAGAATCAACCAATGAATATATAAATAAGTGGAACAATACATCATTTCTCTTTCTCTTTCTGTCTCCCTCTCTAAAAATCAATAAAAAAGAAAAACATTAATTATGCTCCATAGTAAGAAATATTTTTTACCATATTTTGTTGTGTATAATATGCATTTTTTTTGCCCAAATTTTTTAGGGAAAAATAAGGGTATGCATTATACATGGGTAGTATCTGAAATACCTTGTAACTGTTCTTGTGTTTTGTAATTATTTGTTACATAAATTTTCTTGTACCATAATATATTAAAAATAAATGCTAAAATCCTTTTGTAATACAAAAAACAAGTATCTAAATATAAATAAATAAACAATTGAATTAAAAAATTAAAATGAAAACTTTTCCTGAAAGTTTGGGCCAAAAACATGGGTGCTCATTATACATGGCAAAATACAGTATATCCTATTGAACACATTTGGACTATGTCCTATTCTAGTCTGTTCTCTGCTATTGTACTCCACCAAAATAATATTAGTCAAAATATATCCACTAATGGGTCAAGGCCCACAGTTTGAAAAACAGCCCTCTGTGAAAATGGGGATTGACACTCTTCGTTTCTCTTTCATAAATCTGTCTATTACAGACTGACTCAGCTCTAACCATTCTTCTCTACCTACCTTGGGACTCCCAAGTCTACTCTTTGAGGAGGAGACATTGAGAGATACGGATTTTCTTTGAGATGTACAATCTGAAATATTCTATCATTTATTAAACCATGTGTTTAGATTTGAAGCACATGGTCTCATGTGGTCAGTGTTCTTTGCTCCAGGAGCAAAGAGGGATGAAAAGTCTGATTCCAGAGAAAGAGATGAAGGGACACTCATAGTTGGCTTTTCCCCTTCAGTTCAGTTCTCAGACTGAAAAAATGTATTTCTTCACCAAATTAGGGAAGTTTTCTTTATTATTATTTTTTAAAAGATTTTATTTATTTATTTTTAGAGGGGAAGGGAAGAAGAGAGGGAGAGAAACATCAGTGTGTGGTTGCCTCTCACACACCCCCTGCTGGGGACCTGGCTTGCAACCCAGACATGTGCCCTGACTGGGAGTTGAATCACGACCCTTTGGTTTGCGGGCCTGTGCTCTGTCCACTGAGCTACACTAGCCACGGCTCTTTCATTATTCTTTCAAACAGATTTCCAGTTTCTTGCTCTTTCTCTTCTCCTTCTGGTACCCCTATGATGCAAATGTTGGAATCCTTCAAGTTGTTCCAGAGGCTGCTTATACTCTCCTCATTTTTTTGGATTCTTTTTTTCTTCTTCTTGTCCTGATTGTTTTTAGCTTCCTTATGTTCCAAATCATTGATTTGATTCTCAGCTTCATCCACTCTACTGTTGTTTCCCTGTAAATTGTTATTTCAATTAGTATATCCTTCATTTCTGACTGTATCTTTTTTCTACTGTTGAGGTTCCTTGAGCATCCTTATAACCAGTGTTTTGAATTCTGCATCTGCTAGCTTGCTTATCTTCATTTTGTTTAGTTCTTTTTCCAAGATTGCTCTATCCAGCAAAGCTATCATTTAGAGTTGAAGGGCAGATAAAAAGTTTCCCAGACAAGAAGAAACTAAAGGAGTTCATCATCACCAAACCATTATTATATGAAATGTTAAAGGGACTTATTTAAGAAAAAGAAGATCAAATCTATGAACAATAAAATGGCAATAAATACATATCTATCAAAATTGAATCTAAAAAACAAACTAAGCAAACAAAAAGAACAGAGACAGAATCATGGATACAGAGAGGATTTTGATGATTGCCAGATGGGAGGGGTGTGGGGGAATGAGTGAAGAGGTGACAACATTAAGAAGTACAAATAGGTAGTTACAGAATAGCCATGGTGATATAAAGTACAGTATAGGAAATGGAGTAGCCAAAAAATTTATATGCATGACCCATATACATGAACAATGGTGTGGGGATTGCCTGAGGGTGTGGTGGGTGCTGGATGGAGGGGGGCAATATTGGGACAATTGTAATAGCATAATCAATAAAATATACTTCAAAAATATATAAAGCAAAAAAAAAAAGGATCTCTCTTGGCCACTTACCATGGATCTCCTCACCTTCCTGTCTGTCCACCAGCCATACTGCTAGGTGACAGTGAGGCAGAGAAGCATTCCAAAATCTGGAATTTCAGTTTGGTGGCTCACACATTGATCCCTCCCCATTCCTTCTCTCAGTCTGCCCCCTGCTGGGTTATGCTGGGTCAGCCGACAGTGGTTTGGCAGTAACCACTGGGCTGAGAGAACAGGGAGGGGCTGCCATGGAAGACAGGGGGCCACACAAGGCTTGCAATCAGGGTTTGGCCAGGAAAAGAGCAGCGGAGATCACGTCCTAGAGAAGATGAGGGTCAGCTTTGGGGTTTGTGTGAATGGGCTCAGGACTGCTTTAAGGTTGGGAGAATGGAGAAGGATTGATTGATGGAGAAAAGGAGAGTGGGTACAGCTGCCAAGAGGAGAAGCATCAAAAAGGTGCAAGTCAGTTCTACTAAGGGGAAGAAAACTCTCCTTCCTGCTTTCAGAATTACCAAAGAATAGAAAACAACGATTAGATTTCTTATTACATATGGGGTGTGAAAAATGAAGAAACTGCTGAAAGAAGGGTCCAGAGAAAGGTAGATCATTTGGCTAAGTTCAAGTATGAATCAGGAAACAGCTTTATTAATGGCAGCCAGGTCTTTGGCTCCATCTGGGGCTCCTGGAAGCTTATCCCAGGAGGGTTGAGCTTTTGGAATGGTCAGTGATGTTAAGGTTAACACAAAAGTGGAACCTTCCCCTGGTCTTCCCAATATCCCTCCATACAACCCCATAAACTGCTACCCTGACAACCCAAATATTTCCCAAAGTAACTGTAGTCCTAATGTTCCCCCATTCTTCCTGGGCTCTCCATTTAACAGGACTTCTGTAGGGGCTTACACTCCTGTTTCACTTCCCTCCTATTCCCTAATCTTTGGATGTAGGAGTTTTATGCATGAAGCTTGGTAGGCCATGATAGGGTTTCAACTGTCTTTGAATGCCCACAATATTTCCATATTGGTCCTGATTTGCAGTTTCCCTCCTTTGTCTGGTGACATTAACTTATTAAATTGATATTTAAAGAGTCTACAATGTACCAGGCACTGGGGATAGAGAGTGAACAGCACCAAAAAGTTGCATATAGGATCAGATTCAGGTGTCCTGGTTCCTAGTTTTTTAGCATCCTGTAGGGATGCTAGAACTTACACCTCAAGTAAACTATTAAAGGAGACCCCTCCTTTATGAAATCACCTTAGGAATTAAGGTGAGGTTAACTTTCTTTTTTTTCTTTATATTTTTACAGCTTCAATGAGATATAATCGACATACAGTAAACTGCAGGTATTTAAAGAGTACAATCTAGTGTTTTGACATATGTATATACCCATGAAATCATACAATCAAGGTAATAAATCTATCCATCACTCCAAAAGTTTCCGTCTCTTTTTAAATCCTCCCTATCCTCCTTCCCTCGAAATCACTGAAAATTCTAGAAGGTATAAGTTAGTCCATAGTAAGTTTTGATCTAAAACAAAAAATGAGCTCATGACCTGATGAAGACTCAAGTGTTGGAGTGGTTGAAATTAGGAACCAAATGCTTGACATTGAAGTTAGCTTGAAGTCCCACCATTGCTGGCAGCAAAGCAGCAAGGGAAGAACCTGACTGTCAGGAGAAGGTTGACATCTTCCCTAGGGTCAAAATCCACAAAGTAATCGGTCATGGTCCAGTTCAACAGGTACCTGGGATATTGGTAGGCTGGCACCTTCAGGCTTATGGTTCGAGTTGGTGTCATCGGGAAGAGTACACTGAAAGTTTAAGCTAGAGGAGAGACTTATTCATATTATTTATTAAAGCACTCTTTTTGTATACTGGCTATAGGTTTAACTGTCTTGTCACTGCTGCTAGACTGAGAACTCCAGCAAGGGTTTTATGTCATCAGTACCTAACAACCTCTGAACAGCATTCAAACATTTATTGACCAAATACGTTATCATTTAGGTCCCAGCCAACTAACTATAAAATGCTGTATTTGCTGCCAGTACTTAGTTTGGGTATACTGCTCTAAAGTTTGTGCTTTCTCATGAGACCTGAATGTGAGTGATCAGCTTGGTCGAGATTGGCATTCTGGAAGATTCAAGGCTTTGAAAGAAGGAACGTAACTAGATCAGAGAGGCAGAAAGATGCCGTTTTGGAAGGTAGGGAAATTTCCCCTCTGTTCATCTTCTGCAACACCAAAGGTGTGGGGTCTCTGGTGTCTTTGGGGTAGAGGGTGCCAGAGCACAGATAGAGTGAGAACTTAGATAGGCTTTGGATTCTAGTAGCCCGTGCTTTTTTCCCAGGGAGAGCCTCATTCCAAATAGAAACCTCTTTATGCAGTCAGATCCTTGATCCACAGTCTCATTTCCAGCATGCCTCCACCCTAAGCCCATAACCAGAGCAAGGGGTTAGAGCAGTAATGAGAATGCTCAGATCCAAGGTCTCCACTCTCCAGACCCAATCGCTAGAGGAGCAACTCTCCAGCGCCTTGACTCAGAGTCCCTCCCTCTCCTGCTCCAGGCTCCGCCCTATCCCCTCTTCCAGGTCCTGGCAGGCTCAACCAGAAGGGGGCGGCTCCAGCTCCAGTTCCTGGCCGGACAGAACTCTTGCCCGGGCGGAGCTGCGGCAGTAGCGTCCAGTTGCGGCAATGACCAACAGCTGTGTAGTCTTCATGGAGCCTTGCCGGGCCCCTTCTCCCACCTCTCCAGCTCACCCTCTGAGCGCCCTCCCCGGTCGCAGGCAACCGTCCTGGTAAGTCGCGCTCTCCATACCAAACTTTTCTGCTGCCAAGTTGCAGTTCTACGGCCGGACCAGGAGCTATATTGTAGTTGGTGGTGGTGGTTTGGGGCGGTGGTGGAGTGGGGTGGGGGGTGGGTAGAGAAATGAAGGATTGAAAATAGCCATCTTGAACTATTTATGACTAAAATTGATCGGATATCACCCATTTCCCGAGATGGTAAAACTCCTGATTTTAGCCGGTTAAACTTGGAGAGGGAACTTCGCTTCCCCCTCCCTCATTTCTCTCAGATTTAAGCAGTTCTCGGTACTTCCCTTCCGTATTTCAAGTCTCTTTGGCTTCGTAATAGCTCATCCCGCTCCTCACTCCGGCGTGGCAAAGCCCCCCTCTTGTTGGCACCTCTGGCTCGCCTCCTCGCTCCTTAACCCCTGGGGACCCCGCGATCTTTGGAGGAGCATACTTCCTCCGAGCCCACCCGTCTCGCATCCCCGCCAAAGATTTGCGGGAGCCGAGTCCAAAGTGGTGGGAGGGGCCAAGGCTAAAGCTTGTCCGGAGCCCGGCGGGCGGGCGGGCGGGCGGGGCCTGCTAAGGGAGGTGTAGGGGCCGGACGGGGCGGAGCAGGCGGCAATTTGCGGCCGGCGCCGGGGTGGTGAGTTGTGCGCTGGTCCCTGGGCCTGAGCTTGAGCTCGGGCTCTCTCGCTTGCGATGTCTCAAGATGGCGGAGCTGAGCGAATTAAAGGTACTGGTCCCCTCCCCCATTCCTATCTGGACAGAGCCTGGCGGTCCGCCGAGTCAGGGGAGCGACTGAGACTGGGTTCTGAAGGTTGGGGTGGAGACGTGGCGGGGACCAGCTGCTAGGGATGAGAGAGAAGTGGCTGTGGGCAAGGAAGGGGCTGCAGCAAGGCTCCGGGGGCGGGGCTGCGGGGCAGATGGAGGGGTGGGGCCGAGGGGGGAATTGCCGCGTGCGGGCCGGGGCTCAGGGGGCGGGGACGCGGGGTAAAAGTCGGATTTGGTAGTAGACGCAGAGGTAGTGATAGGGCCAGGGGGAAAAGCTGCTGTAGAGGCGTAGAGGGCGAGTTGATCAAAGCCAAGATTTGCGATGGTAGGGGCAGATGTAGAGAATAGTGCTGGGGGGCTGAAGTACCGGAGGCTTTTCTGGGAAATGCAGCTGAAAGGTGGAGGCTTCGAGGCTGTTCTTCGAATCTGAACCTTGGGAAGTACCAGTGGGCGGCTGAGATCTAGGGGGCGGGGCTCTGCGGGCTGTAGATCAGGGGTGGGGCAGAAGTAGCCTTGGAGCCCTTTCAAGATGGGCAAGTCCTGCTACTGTGAGTCGGTATCTTTGGGCAGAGACCTAGGGGTGTGAAACTATGCGATAGAAAGATGCGAGTTCTTGACGAAGCTAGTAGGGAAATAAAGACAAGACAGAGGAAATAAGGATGGGCAGAAAAGCAGAGGAGCGGGTTTTTCATCACCTCAAAAAGGGCCTAAAGCCATAAAGCCTCCTATGAGGGGAAGAATGTGGAAGGCTAGCAAGACCTGCCCAAGGCAGGGTCTGCTAGAGATTCACAGAAGGGATTCACTGTTAAACATTTTGCCCCAAGTTTTGGTCTTGTTTCCCTCTCAGATAAGTAGGACCGAGGGAGGGGTGCTTATATAAATGACACTGAGAAAAGGATTTGGGGGAGTTAAAAGCATTGAACCTGACCTGAAAACCCTGGCCACAAAAGCTTCAGAAGGTTGGGGAAAATAGCTGAGGTGGACTGAGGTGTTGGGAGGTGAGGGTGATGGGACACAGTCCTCCAGCCATCTAGCCCTTTTCTTCCCTGTGGATTGTCTGGCCTGAAATCTCTTCTACCCCTTCTTTTCCCTGTCTCCTTCCCTCTTCCCAGGAGGCTGGATGGGTCTGAGAGTCTGAGAAGGAGCAGGAGAGGAAATAAGCAGCTTAAAGTAGAGTTCAGGCTGCAGGGGTATGGACTTAGAAGGCTGTAGTGGGCTCAGAGGTGTGCCTGAGGATGGCTTGCTGTCTGTACCCTGCTCCAATCTGGTCAACTTACAGGCCTGGGGAGATAGGGTTGCTTAAGCTTGGCAGGTAGTGGTGAGGTTGACCTGAGGGTTGCTAAAGTGGGACTGACATAGCCCTTTGGCCAGGTTGGCTGTCGACAGTGTACAACTGGCTGGAAAGCATCTTTGTGATCAGTGCTGGAAAGAAAGAAGCATTGCCCATCCAGTAGCTCAGCCCCAGTGTCCTTGGCAGAACAGGCCTATGTGAAATAGTATTCTCAAATTTCTCTGTTCTCTACAGCACATGGTGATGAGTTTCCGGGTGTCTGAGCTCCAGGTGCTCCTTGGTTTTGCTGGCCGGAACAAGAGTGGACGGAAACACGAGCTCCTGGCCAAGGCCCTGCACCTCCTAAAGTCCAGCTGTGCCCCCAGTGTCCAGATGAAGATCAAAGAACTTTACCGCCGACGCTTCCCCCGGAAGACACTTGGGCCCTCTGATCTCTCCCTACTCTCTTTGCCCCCTGGAACCCCTCCTGTAGGCTCCCCTGGTTCTCTAGCTCCCATCCCCCCAGTCCTCTTGGCCCCTGGTACCCTGCTGGGCCCCAAGCGGGAAGTGGACATGCACCCCCCTCTGCCCCAGCCTGTGCATCCTGATGTCACCATGAAACCATTGCCTTTCTATGAAGTCTTTGGGGAGCTCATCCGGCCCACCACCCTCGGTATGGCTCTTTGTGATCCTTCAGTCTTCCTGGACTCCGTGCCTTTTCCCCAAGCCTTTCCAAGTCTTCAGTCCTGTGGGATCATCAGCCTGGGATGGGGGTAACTTCTGTGGCTGCCTGTGCATGGGCTTGGGAATAACTGCCTCTTTGTTTCTCAGCATCCACCTCTAGCCAGCGGTTTGAGGAAGCGCACTTTACTTTCGCGCTCACACCCCAGCAAGTTCAGCAGATTCTCACATCCAGGTATATCTCTTCGGTCTTCTTGCCTCATTCTAGGGTTGGTTACCTCTGGACTCTGCTCTGACTTTCTTCTCTTTTGCCCTGTTCTCCTTCCTATCCATCCTCCTGCACCTGCATTGTCTCTTCATTCTCTCAAATGTCTTTGCTATCCCCTGGACATCTAACTTTCTGCGTTTCTGTCTATTCACCCCTGCCCTCTGTGTGTGTGTGTGGGGGGGCACATACTGACATCTCTCCCTCCCCCTCCCTGACAGAGAGGTTCTACCAGGGGCCAAATGTGATTATACCATACAGGTACAGCTAAGGTGAGTTGATTTTTCCTTCCTCCCTGCCAGCCTTCCTTCAGGGGTGGGAATGAAATAAGAGAATGACAGATACCCCTAGGAGATATCCCTGGTACTGCTATTGAAAGCTGAGGGGTTCAGCTCAACAAACTGCCCCCATCCTTTTATCTTCTCTCATCTCTTCCTAGGTTCTGTCTCTGTGAGACCAGCTGCCCCCAGGAGGACTATTTCCCTCCCAACCTCTTTGTCAAGGTCAATGGGAAACTGTGTCCCCTGCCGGTAAATACTCTCTTTCTGGCAGCAGTCCCTTCTGTTTAAGTTCCTACATGTTAACTAAAAAACCCTATTATGAAAGAGACATGCTTAGCACAGTGCCTGGTACATTAGTATGTGCTCAGTTTCCTGATTGAATCAATATAATTGAGAGAGTACTAAGGTAGGACTGAACAAGGTTCTGTCAGAACCCAGAGGAGTGATATTAGTTCAACCCAAATGTTCAGGAAAGGCTTCTCAGAAGTGATGAATCCAGAGCTGAGAGTTGGACCAAGTGGGGCATCCTTGTTCTTCCTCCTCCAAAACTCAGTGAGTGGGTTCCTATTTCATTGGTCAATGAATAAGATCTCTTTTACCCCCAGGAATGAACTCCATAGACAATAATAGTGCTCCAGTTTTTTGAGTCACTGAATAGGCCCCCATGTCCTTGATCAGTAAGCTGGCCTTCTCTCGAGGGAGTGAGTAACCTGAGACAAGATGTCTTGACCAGTCCCTCCCTTCCCCAGGGTTACCTTCCCCCTACCAAGAATGGGGCTGAGCCCAAGAGGCCCAGCCGCCCCATCAACATCACACCCCTGGCTCGACTCTCAGCCACTGTTCCCAACACCATCGTGGTCAACTGGTCGTCTGAGTTTGGACGGGTGAGCATGGCTGCGTCAGGGAGTATGGAGAAGCCTGCAATGCAGGGAGTGAGGAGGAATCACTCAAGTGTTTTGGGTTTTGGAAACATCTTCCTCTTTATGGGTTTCTCTGCCTTAACCTACTGTCTTTGGTCCTCATGGGACAAAGGGTAGGGGGGCAGGTGTGCAAAGCAGAGGCTAATTGTCTCCCTCTACCTCCAAGTAGAATTACTCGTTGTCTGTGTACCTGGTGAGGCAGTTGACTGCAGGGACCCTTCTACAAAAACTCAGAGCAAAGGGCATCCGGAACCCAGACCACTCCCGAGCATTGAGTGAGTAGCATCCTACCCCTCTTCCCCATTCTGATCTGGATCCAAGTCTTCCTGGCCCTCTAGCCTTTTTACACAAACCCATACCTGACAGTTTACCTCACCTCTCACATTAACCTCAGCCTCCCCTTAAACCCCTGACTGGTCTTAGTGGTTGAAGAATCGGACCTTGTATTCCCAGTTATACATCTGCTTTGCACCTCCCACACCCTAACTCTGGATCTACTGGAATATAGGTTCTTTGGTCTTGAAAGAATCTTAAGAATCATCTACTCCAACCCTCTCATGATGCTTTTTTAAAGTTTTTTAACAATTTTTATTTTTAGAGAAAGGAGAAGGAAGGAGGAAAGAGAGGGAGAGAAACATTGATGTGAGAGAAATATTGGTTGCCTTCCATATGGGCCCCCACTGGGGACTGAACCTGCATGTACGCTGACTGTGAATCAAACTAGCAACCTTTTTTTTTTTTTTTTTTAAGATTTTATTTATTTATTTTTCAAGAGGGGAAGGGAAGGAGAAAGACATCAATATGTGGTTGCCTCTCATGCATGCCCTACACTGGGGAC
This sequence comes from Anoura caudifer, assembly GCA_004027475.1. Classification (NCBI taxonomy): domain Eukaryota; kingdom Metazoa; phylum Chordata; class Mammalia; order Chiroptera; family Phyllostomidae; genus Anoura; species Anoura caudifer. Next base: position 82,932 of record PVKU01005439.1, read on the forward strand.
CTGGCCCACAACCCAGGCATGTGTCCTGACTGGGAATCGAACTGGTGACCTTTTAGTTCGCAGGCGGGCACTCAGTCCGCTGAGCCACACGAGCCAGGGCTGAACTGGCAACCTTTTTGTTTGTGGGAAGATGCCCAACCAACTGAGCCACACTGGCTGGCGCCCTTTGGTGATGCTTTAATTCCTTCTAGGTCATCTCTGCCAAAATGTCACGAAGCTGTATTTAAGCCTCTTCGGGGACGGGGAAGTCTCACCCACCTGGCCTTCATAATCCAGATCCCAGACTACCCCCATGTGACAGCCCACTGGCTCCCCCAAAAGCCATCTGCTTCTGACCTCACCACCTCCCAGGCTTCCTCTCCAGCCTTGCTGACTCCATTTCTCTGGCTTCACTTCTGTTTCAGTCAAGGAGAAACTGACTGCTGACCCTGATAGTGAGGTGGCCACTACAAGTCTCCGGGTGTCACTCATGTGCCCCGTGAGTACAAGGGAGAAGTGGGGAGGAGGATTGGGTTAAACTTCTGGACTCAGAGGAGGGTTCAGGCATACTAGGGTGAGGCTTTCTGGGACATGAGGATTCTGACCAGAGAACTCATCTCTCCTCAGCTAGGAAAGATGCGCCTGACTGTCCCTTGCCGTGCTCTCACCTGCGCCCACCTGCAGAGCTTCGATGCTGCCCTCTATCTACAGATGAATGAGAAGAAGCCAACGTGGACATGTCCTGTGTGTGACAAGAAGGCTCCCTATGAATCTCTTATCATTGATGGGTAGGACCTTTCTGCATTGTCTTACCTAGGACAGCTTCTAGTTTTTTCTCTCTCTCATATGTGTATGTGTGTATAGATATATGTATATATGTGAGTGTGTGTATGTACATATATGTGTGTGCTCTAACCCCTTTAATAATATTTCCAGCACTGAGGACTAGTATAAGTCTACTGTATACTTGGCATGGTGCTGAGCACTCTGCATGCCTTATCTCATCGAGTCATCATAATAACTCTGACATAGATACTGCTGTTATCACAAGTGAGGAAACTGAGGCCTGGAGAGATTGAGTATTTTGCCTGAAGTTATACAGTTAGTAAGTGGCAAAGCTACTGTATCGAACTGTAATATTGCTTATAACAGCTGCCTGGCCTCTCACTGAGCATAGCAATAAAGTTCTTTCGAGGGCTTGGATATGCTGATCTAGGTAGTCCTAATCCCCTTCCAGAATATACATTATGGTCCTCGTTCCCAGTGCTCTTTTTAAGATGGTTTTCGGAGTTTTCTATCTCCTTATCTCTCTATCCCTGCTCCTTATTTTGTCCCTAGTGCTACATGAAATAGGTGCTTAGAATATATTTATTTTAAAGCTTAGTATTAAAGTTTGCAAAGCTCTTTTATATACTGTACTTGATTCTAACAACAGCTCAGTTCAGTAGGATGGATAATATCCCTATTTTACAGATGAAGCCTGGCTACTGTCTCAGCCCCATAAATTCCCTTCTCTCCCCTTCTCTAGCCTGTTCATGGATATTCTTAATTCCTGCTCGGATTGTGATGAGATCCAGTTCATGGAAGATGGATCCTGGTGCCCAATGAAACCCAAGAAGGAGGCATCTGAGGTTTGCCCCCCGCCAGGGTATGGGCTGGATGGTGAGTGATCCCTTGTCCCCCAGCTGAGCTAAGTCTTGAATGGCCTCTTCTCTAAGACACAGTATTCTTACCACCCACAGGCCTCCAGTACAGCCCAGTCCAAGAGGGCAATCCATCAGAGAATAAGAAGAAGGTTGAAGTTATTGACCTGACAATAGAAAGTTCATCAGATGAGGAGGACCTGCCCCCAACCAAGAAGCACTGTCCTGTTACCTCAGCTGCTATCCTGGCCCTACCTGGAAGCAAAGGGTATGAGGAAATAGCCTGACTCTATAACAGAAGGGACAGAGGAAAAAGTCAGGAAAGCTTTCTGGTCACAGGGCAAAGCCTGGTGCATAGAGGGGACTTGGGAGGCTGAGTTGGGTGAGGGAATCTATGGTTGGTTTGCTGGCTGCCCCAGCTCTTTGTCACTCCTCACAGAGTCCTGACATCTGGTCACCAGCCATCTTCAGTGCTACGGAGCCCTGCTGTGGGCATGTTGGGTGGAGATTTCCTGTCCAGTCTCCCACTACATGAGTACCCACCTGCCTTCCCATTGGGGGCGGATATCCAAGGTAGGACACTGACTATAAAATGGGACCCCTAAACTGCCACGTCCTTCCCAGAATCAGATCAAAACCCTGCTCCTTTTCAAAGCTTTCTGGTTCTCTTTGCAAAGGGCCACAAGGCAAGAAAATTTTATTTTGTTTTTGGCAGTGAAGAGGTCAGACAGGAGGTTGATTTTAATTTTTTTCTTACCAGGTTTAGATTTATTTTCTTTCCTTCACACTGAAAGTCAGGTAAGTGATCCCTTCTCTTATGAAGATCTCAGATCTCTGAAGATTCCTTTCTAGACACTAATGGGCACCCTTCCTCTCTCATTTTCCCTGGAGATCTAAATCTATTTCTCTGTGAAGGGCTGGTGAAGGCAGTTTATTTCCCTCTGAGGCCCCACTAGTACTTCCTCAGATTTTCAGCTGTGTCTTCCTTGATCCCTGTTACTGTTCTGTCTCCAGAGATTTTAGTGTAATTCTGCCCCTTGCCCACTCACCCCCCACACCCATGTGTACTTGAGCACCATACCTGCTTCAATTGGACATTCCATATATTTGGACGCCCACAAGGCCAAGAAACTAGCAAGCTGGAGGGGCTATCTCAAGACAGGGAATCAGGGTAGGGTATAGGGAAGCAGGGAATGAGAGAGGCTCTCCTTCTCAGAGAATACCTGGGGTCCAGAGGGGTTGATTTATCACATAGGATATTTCTGGTATGAGTGATGGTGGGGGGGGGGGCAGGTAAAGAAAGGATAAAATCTTAAACTTTGCCCTTGATTCCTCCCAGCACTATGGTCCCTCCGTCATCACCTCGCTAGATGAACAGGATGCCCTTGGCCATTTCTTCCAGTATCGAGGGACCCCTTCCCACTTCCTGGGACCACTAGCCCCCACATTGGGGAGCTCTCACCGCAGCACTACTCCAGCACCCCCTCCTGGCCGTATCAGTAGCATTGTGGCTCCTGGGGGGGCCTTGAGGGAGGGGCACGGAGGGCCCCTGCCCCCAGGTTCCTCTTTGACTGGCTGCCGTTCAGACATCATTTCCTTGGACTGAGTCCCCTGGATATGTGGAACCTTCACTGTCTCCCAATGCTGAACAAGTATGCTCTGGAGTCCAGATCCCTGGCCACTTTTGAACCCTTAGAGGCTTTGGCCAAAGGCCAGAAAGACATTCATGGACACTTGTTTTTGGCATCATCACTGTCTGACAAGGCCAGCACCCAAAGGGTTAATATTTAACCTCTTTTGAAGGACATTTGGGTTCTATTTTTTGAAGTGTTCTTTAGATGGCTGGCATGTGCCTTTGGGTACGTTAACCTAGGCAGTGGTAGGTGAATGGGATATGATATGAGTTGGGGAAGGGGCTGAATTCTCATCCTTGACTATGTAGAGCCTTGTGGGGAAGGGGCCCTTCTGTTGGCCCCCGAGATGCCCTCTCTTCCCATTTCCCAAACCCATGGCTCAGTTCCTTCCCCATAGCCATTGTTTCTTCATGTCCATTCTGTTCCCTTTGGTCAAACAGACAAGCAAAGAAACTGAGATAGACTCATGGACAAAGAACTCTATTTTGGTTTGCAGATTTTTTACTTAAATAAGGAAAACCAAAATACATCCAAAGATGACTTCCCCTGCCTCCTACTTCCTGGCTTGCCTGAGGAAGAGATAAGGCCTTAGCCCTGATCCCCAGGGGTTTAGGAGAAGGGCCTGGCCTATTGCCTGGGGCCCTCTCTATGTATTAAGCTCACAATGTTTCTTAGGCTGACCAGCCCAGGGTTGGAGCTTCGAAAGGCCCGTTGTCCTGTGGTGAGGTCTGGCTCATTCTGCACCTTTCCTGGGAGGTGGGATGACCCTTGTGCTCTCCCCAATCTCTTTTCAGGCTCCTCCAGGGCCTAGAACCTCTGCTGTAATTCTACTTCTTATTCCCAAAGTTGTAGCAAAGTTCTTAGCCACAATAAAGGTTGCGAATCTTGTGTCATCCAGGTAGACTGGAGAGGGGATTATGCACTGGCTTTCCAGATACTGGTTTGTGGGGAAGGGGTCCTTTGCAGGCTGAGGATCCAAAGGAGCTCCAGTTTCACATGGTAGAGGTGCCACACTGAGGACTTCCAAGAGCATTAGTTTCTTCTTACCCCCTCCCCCAGGGCCCACAAAAGCACTAATACATTTAGCCCAACCCTGTGGAGCCCTCCTGCCCGTCTTCACCCTTATCTTCACAGATGTTGCAGCCAGAGCCTGAGGGCAAACTTGGTCCCAGTGCTGACCCTTTCTTTGACTTCCGCGGTGGTTGGTGTTGTCTGCAGCAGAGTGGACATGGGCAAGGCCAGAGGTCGAGCTCTTCCATCCTCGTCTAGTTCCACTGCACTACGTAATGACAGCTCCTGTCTAGGCTGTGTCTTGTGGCTTAGCCCACTTTCATACCCATTGTCACAATCCTCCCAACTACCACAGGAGGAGGGTGGGTGGACGTTAACCCCATTTTACAGAAAGAAAACAGGTTCAAGGAGGGTTAAATGACCTGCCCCTATGGGAGAGTAGGACACAAACCCAGGTCTTTAGGGCTAGCCATTCAGAGCAGGAACCCTTGGAGTTTGATGGACAGTCTTTGATCTCATGTGCTCTCTTCAATTATTAGTTGACCCAACTCACCACCTAAAACTCCCACCATACAAATCATCCCTCCTCCTGGAAGACAGAAGCTGAACTTCTCAATGTGTATGTATTGGTGTGTTGGAGGGTCAGGGAAAAGCTTTTACTTACAGGACAGAAGGTGGTAGGTCCTGGGAGAGATGCCTGGGTGTCTCTGTCCCATCCTCTGTAGCGGCCACTGCAGCTGCTACATCTGCGTCCAGCCATATAAAGGCACTCACCTCACTTGGATTTGGTTGGATCCTTGCCTGGGGCCAGACATGTTGATCCTTCTATAATGGTTTATCTCAGGAAGCCTGTTCTGATCACAATCTACCCACAGGTGGAATGGACAGAAACTTGGGGAAGGGGGCAAGGCTACACAGTCAAAACCAGTCTGGGCCTTCTGTGCCCCCATATCCTCCTTCCACTGCCAATCCTACCTGCAACTGCTGCTGCGACTCCTCGGAGACCACAAGTAGATAGAGAATGATGTGATGGTATTTGGGAAGACCCCAGCTCAGCCTAGGAGGGTAGGCAGACTAAGAAGAAAATGGCAAAAATGAGAACTTCCTGTTTCTTTCTGAAACCCTAAGTACAGCTGAGGGAAGTGGAGGGTACAGATGGTGCAGGACAGACACAGGTGGGGATTGTGGGTTTGGGAACTTCAAACCACCCACTCTCCATTTTTCCTGTGGCCAAAGCAGGAAAGTGTTATATGGGACTTAGTGGGGTACAAGTTGAGGGTTCTTGGTTAAATGGGGAAGGACCTCTCCCAGGTCCCTGTCTCACCTCCCATAACCCCAGAGGGACCCAAGAGAACTGGCCCTGGGGCAGCTGTAGTCCGCTCTCCTCACAAAGCTCTCGAAGCCCTCCATCCAGCAGCTGGCAGAAAGAAGCTGAGTCAGAGCCAGTGCCTGACCTCCAAGTCCTTGGTTTGCCTCTTTCTCAGGTCACACCCAAGGTGGTCCCAGATAGGTCTTTGGGTTCAGGACAGGGTGCAGGTTGGGTCAGCTGAATAGCTACCTCTTCATCAAGTCCCACGTGTCCACCTGCAACAGTAGGCCCAATAGGTAAATGGTGTTCTTGGCCAGGGGCCACCACTCACTATTTACATTGCCCCCTCTAGTGGGCACAGATGCAGCTGCAGCTTCCTATGATTATGGAACAGACCACATCTCTGCCTACTGTATTTCTGAAACTCGGAATGGCATGTTGGGTGAAGAGCAAGTGTCTTCCCAGGACTCAGGGCCTTGACCTCGGGGTGCTCACCTGGGGGTACCCAGAGGTTGGGGGAAACTCTGAGGGTGCGTGTCCTTCGGGTCAACAAGACAGTCTTGTCGCTGGACTGCAGGATGATTGCCACACCTAGATCCACACCTCCATTCTTGGGCAGCTCGGTTCCTGGAGGCTTGGGCTGCTGGTTCAGGGCCGCAAAAGGGCAGAAGCGGGGTCGCTGGCAGGAGGGAGTCCCTTAGGTTAAAGTTGTAGCAGCAGGGTGGAGCCTTTAAAAGTTGGGTGATACCGCGCAGTATGGGGGAGGAGGCTGAGTCGGGGCGACAGGCCCGGCCCCCAGACCCCGCAGGTAGCTCTCACCGGGTCCAAGGCCCAGTCCGTAACCACAGCCCTTCCATGACTCCTCACCGCTGGAGCCCTCCTCCTAACCTGGAGCGGAAGCCTAGCCGAGGCGCCCAGGAATGGCCTGTCCGAAAGGAGGAGCTGTCCTCGCTGCAAGTCACAGTATGTGAGCCACGGCCCGAGCCCTGCCCCGGAGCCTAACAGGCCACAAACACTCTGCCAGAAGCTCACCGACTCCCGGCGCCCGGAAAGCAGCAGCAGGACCCGCGCCGCGGCCATAATGTGGCTGTGATTCGCTTCGTCCTGGTTGGCGCCCTCTGGTGGCACAGCGGCGCCTCCCCTCGGTTCGCGGGGTCGAAAGGAAGGCGGGCTTCCCCAACGTCCCCGGGAAATTTAGGCATAACATATGGGGATGAATCATCAGTGTAATATTAATAAATTACAAAGGAGACTACCTCTAAACCTTCAGCTCCTCTTTTCTTCCCATCTTGTTTAGGACAATGATCCTCAGGGCGCATGATTTCTGGACTCAAGTGTTCCCCGCCCAACAGACTCGAGCTGAATGAACTATCAGCACTTCCACAGCGTTCTGTACACTTGTTACAGCAGGCATCGCCTCAAATTAATTACGCCTGTCTCCTAACTAGATACGCAGGAACATTTTTGACACCTCTCCTTTCTTTTGCCTCAAGTCTGGCAGGATTCATATGCCTTTTTTTCTAGTTATATCCTATTTGCAGTTCCCCCCAAAACCAGTCTCTGCTTCCCTCTGGGATCCTTGTCCCCTTCCATCTGGCAAATCCTCATTTTTCAAACTACAGATCAAGTAGTTTCAATCCTCATTTTTCTAAATGGTCTCTCTGTACATGATACTTTCCATTATATGCCCTCCCCCCACTTCTTTTGTACTTGTCTCCTCCCACTAGCCTGTATGCACAACATGTACTCATCTTTGTATCCCTAATGTATGGCCTAGTACTGGGTATATAATATGTGCTCACTAAATGATGAGTAGCCATCTTGTTTATATGTTATACCTAGGATAATGGCCAGCAATTAAGTGGCACTCAGATGTTTAATTAGAACCAACGCTGGTGAGAGGAAACATCATAAAACAACTGCTTCAGGTGAACTGAAGCTGCTATGATAAGTTACATCGACTGTATTAATCATGGTACTGAGAAAGCAAGCTTAGAATTGCCACTCTTAAGGAACTATGGAGAGGAGGAAGGCAACAATTTATTAAGTACTTACTATATGCTGGGCTTTATGAAATGTTTTACATACACAATTTCAGCCTGGAGCTGGCAAATGTGGCTTCTACCCAGACTCTAGAGTGATTGCTTGGGCCGATGTACCTACTAGTCCTGAAGATAGCTTTTTCTCCTACTTGGTGGTAGTCTTTCATATCATATTCTCTACACTGTATGTATATGCATGTATGTGTTTAAGATTACATTGTAACAAAATAGCCCCAGCTAGTGTGGCTCAGAGGACTGAGTGTGGGCCTGTGAACCAGAAAGTTGCCAGTTCCATTCCTGGTCTAGGGCACATGCCTGGGGTGCAGGCCAGGTCCCACACATTGATGTTTCTCTCCCTCTCTTCTCCCCTTCCCATCTCTCTAAAAATAAATAGATGAAATCTTTTAAAAAAGATTACATTGTAACAATAGAGAACAGGTATAGCTTTTTGAAAATGGAATTGGGAAGAAATTTCTTCCACTTCGAAGGATGTTGTAACACAGGTTGAGCTGACTTCTTGGTGTGAACTGATGGCTGTGACAGATGATTACTATAGCTGATTTTAAATTTCTCCTGCCAAGGAGGAGAGAATGTAGTGATGGGTCAAAGTGGGATCAGCAAACTTTAAAAAAAAAATGTCTCACTCTTTCTGGTGTATTCTAGGGGGTAGGGATGAAGGATTTCAGTATAAGAATCTGTAACTTATCCCACTGCAAAGAGTGCATCCAGGCACATCCTTTATTTTTCCTTCCATTCCCTCCAGATCTTTGAGGAAGACTCTTTTTCAGGGTCATTGTCTCTTCATGGTGCTTTCTATGTATGACTCCAGCAAGAAGATAGTTTCATCCACCTGGATCTCACTGGCATCCAACCTGAGTGAAAAAGTGAAAGTATCTTTTCAGACTGAACATTTATTAGCATATTTATGATGAGAGATGGGGCTGGGTATGGCCATGGAGAAAGGCTCGGTTACCCGAGAGTCACAGGTAGAAAGCAGGGGAACCAATAGATCATTCTCCCATTTACTGAGCATCTCTTAAATGCCAGACATGGTGGGAATTGCCAAGGATTCAAAAGATATAGCCTCTGTCCTATAAGAAGTTAGAGTCTTAACTTCAGAAGAAACAACAGCACATGTAAAGGTTGAGGTATAAAAGGATCTAGAGTGTTTTAAAATAGAAGCTGAGAGTGGCTGAGGCTAAGTGTGTAGTGATTAGGAATAGAAGAGAACTTTCTCGATGAGACTGAAGCCATCTATAAAAACCTCACAGCTAGTATTGTACTTAATGGTGAAAAACTGAAAGCTTTTTCCTTAAGATCGGGAATAAAACAAGGATGTCTGTTTTTCACTTTCATTCAGCCTTTTACTATAGGTTCTAGCAAGGGCATTCAGATTGATATGATCCTATACATAGAAAAATCTCAAAGGATCTGCAAACAAGCAAAAAAAGAGTCAACAAATTCTTCTGGTTTTTTAAAGATTTTATTTTTTTAGAGAGAGGAGGAGGAGAGAAAGAGAGGGAGAGAAACATCAAAGTGTAGTTGCCTCTCATGCGCCCCACACTGGGGACCTGGCCAGCAACCCAGGCATGTGCCCTGGACTGGGAATTGATCTGGAGACCCTTTGGTTTGCAGGCCTGTGCTCAGTCCACTGAGCTACACCAACCAGGGCGAGTCAACAAATTCTTAAAAGTTGAAGGATATAAAATCAAAACACAAAATTAGTTTTATTCCTATACAATTAATTCAAAAATGAAATAAAGAAAATGCTAAAATAGCATCAAAACATAAAATACTTAGGAATAAATGTAACAGAAGTAGTACAGGACCTAAACATGGAAAATGACAAAACATCATTGAGACATTAAGGACAGATCAAAGGAAAGACATCTCATGTTCATAGTTTGGAAATTTAATATCGTTAAGATGACAACACTCCCCAAAGTAATCTACAGATTCAAAGCAATCCCTATTAAGGCAAATGGTGAGAAGTAAAAGGAAATGAAGATGGAGAGATAGGCAGTTATGAAATTGTAAAAGGTCCTAAATGTCACACCAAGGAGGCTGGTCTTAGTACTATAAATATAGGAGTTTATAAAGCATTTAAAGTAGGAGCGTGGTATCAATCACTTTAAAGATAGTAACTGAGAGCTTGTAAGAGATGGTTGGCAGGGGGTGCGGAGGGGTAGTGGTGGCGATTGTGAAGACCTAGGAAAGAGGTTATGAAGGCCTGCATAAGGGCCAAGATGAAAGGCCAGATTTGAGCCCTGGCTGGCGTCGTAGTGCAGTGGATTGAGTGTGGGCCACGTGAGAGGCAACCACACGTTGATGTTTCTCTTTCTCCCTTCCTTCCCCTCTCTCTAAAAATAAATTTAAAAAATCTTAAAAAAAAAAAAAAGAAAAGAAAGGCCAGATTTGAGACACATTACTGAAGTAAAATCACAACTTCAGTGAACAAGAATGTGTGGTGAGGGAGAAGCAGCTGAGGAGTTTTCAGCTTAGGGAAATAGGTGGATTAAATTCTGTTAACTGAGCTTAAAAGAACATAGTTTAGGTTTGGTTGTATTAACTTGGAGAAGTGGATTTGTCTCGAAGGTATTTTGAAACACAAGTTTGAAGTGTATGATGCTTACTTGTTGACATTACGCTTGAGAGTCTCTAGCTGCTGGCGTTCAGGGGCCGTGATCATCTCCTCTATTTCCTGCAGCTGTGCCGCCTCTGCACCTGTAGCTTGCATAGATGCAATGATGGCTTCTACCCTCTGAGACTTTTCTAGTAGACGCCTGTCAGACAAACACAGCTCTGAGGTTTGTCCCCTAGCCGTGGAGATTCCTTTTCCTCATTAGCCCTGGGGCATAACTCCTCCTTTACCACATTCCTGGTGGAAGTGGGTAATGTCACCCTCCAAGGATGTTTTCTATACACTTAATTAGAAATGTGACTTCACTCCTGAAAATCCTATTGTCTCTTATTTGCACTTTAAGTTTGGTGATGGTTTGTACATTTCTCATTAATTTAATGTACAAAATTATTTCATGGGGGGTATAGTAGATAAGTATAGGCGAATGCATTATTTATACCAACCTAAGCCAATAATTCAATACAACTAAACTGGCTATTGTCTTTACTGGTTTCTATTTCTATAGGAAATTTCTCCTCAAGCCTTTGACATTGGAAAAAAAAAGTATAATTACTAAAATAAAATGCTACTCACTTGTTCTCTTTGGTTTCAAATTGCCTCCTTTCTATCAAGTTGGCTATGCTCTGAGGAGAGAGAAGACAAAAAATGCACATAGTTCTATTTAAGTAGCTCAGGTAAAATGGCTAAAGGGGTCTGAGAGTAAGACTAATTTGTGTGGAGGGAATACAGAAAAGGTCCAGAGGAGTTACCTTGTAGCACCTGTGCAGCAACATTCGGGCAGCTGACAGGATGTTCACAGTATATAAATAGAAGGTCCTGGAAGGTGCATGGTCTGGCGTTTTGGGAATTTCCTACTTGTCCATAGAAAGAAAAATCAGAGAAATTATACTGTTCTTCAGAACTGGCAAAGTAAACATTTGTCCTAGCTGATGCTACTACACTCTTTTCTTTCCTCTTCCCCAGTCATTTAGCATCTGTGTTTATGGCATAATCAGACACAAGGCGAACTGGGCTGCCATTTTTTCCATTTGACTATAAACAACCTGAGTGGAGAAGAGAAGGCAACTAACATTTACTGAGCAATTCTTTTGTGCCATGTAGATTATATTTGATCTTTACCACAAACTACGTTTTTTTTTATCATCATCATCCATCACCATTTTATAGATGGGAAAATTACGGTGGGTAATTTGTTTACTGTAACTAGATTCAGAGGCAGAATTATGATTCTAACTGGAAAATCCATTTTATCTCTTTATAGGTCCTATTACATGGCTCTGCACATAGTAAGAACTCACTAGATGTTGTTGATAGATTTAATCGATAATAAACTTAAGATTCAAGGAAATGGCAAATCACAGAGACGAGGAGCTAAAGAAAAAGGGAGGGGTGATTTCTTGGCTATGCTTGTTTTCTACTTGGCCAATTAAAGCTCCACAATTATCTTTCAAGTGCTTGCTGTGTCTTTATTAATCTTTTTTTTTTTTCCTGTCTCAGAGCTGGATACAGTTTGCTTGGGGTTCAGGTGCTTGCCTCAGGAGTTTCTCACTCTAGTCCAGCTCTGTTGGTTGATTATTACATCATTGGTTACCTGGAGTGATATGAAGTTTTCTGAGAGCATCTTATAAAGCATATCCTTTGCCTCCTTTGCTGGAATCATTGCAAAGTCTTCTACCTGCTTCTGTTCCAGGTGTTTCTTTTGCAAAACTAGACGAAATATTCTGGCACATCGAGACCCAAATCTGGAAAGGAATGAAGAAAGCAAATGGCATGCCAACATATATCAGCTTTAGCTCCTAAGTCACAGATGGTGGTTGCTGTCTGCATGTGTGGAGCCAGGACCAGAGAAGAACAGCGATCAGGGAATTCTTTCACAACTCCACAGGTTGATGATGGTGCTGTTAATTATAAGGTAGTCACCAACTGCTGACACACTTGAGCACCTCAGTTCCTGCCCTGGTAAATAAAAGCTCTAGGAAGGCTGGTTAATTGGTACCATTGGGAATTAAGCAGGAGGATATTTAGGGTGAAGAGTAGTAGTAGATGGGATCCAGAGCAGTTGAGTGGAAAAATGTGGCAAGATATGCCAAGGTATGCCTATGCTGGTTGCTTACATAATGATTACATTACTTGTTCAAATGGGGCATGGAAAGAAGTGTCTGACCCCAACCCCAAACAGGGTGACCCTCTTACCTCTCTTGTACAATGGACTCCAGACTGGCTGTGGCTAGGGATCCGAGAGCCTTATGCAGGTCTTTATGCAGAGGATTAAGGTTACTCAATAATGTTTTGGCCTGGTCATTGTGATCTTAGTTTTATTCCTAAGCCTCTAATTTAAAATTTAAATGTTACTTGTTTTTTACATTGATCACATTTATGATAAATAAGTATTTCTAAACCTTAATTAACTATGGTGTTCAAATCAAGATTTAGCTTAACAAAAATTTGGTTAATTAAACGTCCTTTTTACTTCTTTATCATCAATGTGTTAGTTAACTTATTTAGTACACTAAATATTATCAAACCCTTTGTTTCCTAAGTCACCACTCTCTTTCACAGTCTGGATGCCTGACTGTAAGGTAATCACTGGTAAGGATACTGATGATATACATTCCTCCACCACTGTCGCCAGACTTTCCAACAAACTCTAGCTATTAAAAAAAAAAAAAGAAAGAGAGAGAGAGATAGTTAGTTAACTGAATGGAAAATCCAGTGATTCTGTTTGTAAAGGAGCTAATCTGGCCAAGAGTTTTTAGAAGGTAACCCTCTTATTGTCTCAGTTGGCTATGCAGAGAATGAGGATGTTAAGAGAACGATATCAGGTATCAGTGGTAGAAATAAATCATAAACAGAGCAGAAAAAAGAAACAAACAAAAAAGTAAAAACAGACTTACAGGATCATCTGCCAGCAGAGTGAGATATTGATCAAGAACTTGCTTAGAGATGTTATAGCCAACAGGTAGGGATCTGAAGATCTATGGGAACAAAAAGAGACAGGGAAAATGGGTTTGGGAACTTAGAATTGCTGACATCACTAAATAAACATGTTTTAATTTTAGATACCACAGTATAAAAATATCTAAAACTACAGGAGCATTGTTTATAACAGTAAAAATCTAGAAACAATCCAAATATCCAATAATAGATGAAATGGATTAAAATAAAGAACACCATAGTCATTAAGTGGCATATGATATAGCCATTATAAAGGATACGACAGATCTATAACTGATGTGAAAAGGAGGTTTATATCATACTGGCATGTGAAAAATGCAAGTTTAGAACAGTAGATAGAGTATAATCCATTATTTTTTGGTTAAAATATATATACATATACCTACACATATGTGAGATACATAAAAAAGGTCTGGATAAAGATACATATCAAACTATTAACAAAGATCTCTGAGGTTGGAATTATGCAAAACTATATACAGGGTCTAGCAGAAGTAATGCCTGCTTGAGTGTGGTTGGTAGGGTAATAATATGGGTGTAATAATTTATAGTTTTAATTTGAACCTAAAATGTCATATGGTGTGTTTGCATGTGATATTGTTATGTTACAGAATTACATGCTTATGAGTTTGTAATAAGGGAGGGGCGTTATTTATGCTAGACCCTGTATATATTTAAATTGAGGTATGTTACATATATAGAAGCACAGGTCTTAAGGATTTAATTTGATGAGTGTTGAAAACTGTATACACCCATTTAAGTACCATCCACAACAATATATGGAGCATATTCAGCATTCCTGAAAGTTTGGGGAACTACAACTTTTATTTTTTAATCCTTACCTGAGGACTTTTAGAGAGAGGGGTGGGGAAGAGAGAGAGAAACATTGATTGGTTGTCTCTCATATGCACCCTGACCAGGGGGATTCAACCCACAACCTAGGTATGTGACCTGACCAGGGACTGAAGCTGCAACCTTTCAGTCCATGGGATAACACTCCAACCAACTGAGCCATACTAGCCAGGGTGGAACTACAAGTTTTTAAAAATTATACATGTCTATGCTGTTTGAATATAGGTCATGTAATTACTTTTATCATCAGAAAAAAAAACTTTAATTTTTTGTTATACAAGTTAAAAATTTTTTATATAAACAATATAAAAGCTTACTAAATATATTTTATATGGAAAATATAATTATGAAAGTAATAGTATATAAGTAAACATATTAGAAACATTAAATATTAACATTTAAAGAAACAGATATAATAAGACATTTAAAATGTGCAAAATTAATACATTGAAAAAAACAAATATATGGAGCCAAATAATGTCCTGAGCACCAAGGCTCTCAGATTCCAAATAGTGCATTCTTAGAATGGGAATAATTTGTCTATGACTAATAGAATGGTTTAGGTTTTTATAGGCTGGATCCAAAACACCAAATATTTTAGTACCTACTACCTGAAGGTAATCCCCATCTCACCTTAAACAACAAAGACTCTTTCTTTTAAGGCTCCAAGCTCAACCTAATACCAGGCTGTATGTTGTAATATCCAAGAACCTGTCAGCAAAGTAGTACATCAAACTCACCTCATTGGAAGACAATGGCTGGGTGAAGGGGGCACTAGAGGGAGTGGTAACCTCACTCATCCGAAGCATGGTCCTCACAATCTCACTGCTGGTCTGGATTTGAAAAGTGAACTGGAATTTAGAATTCATTCTTCTCTGCTGGCTCTGGCTAAATACTATGGATACATTTGGCAAATAAGAAAGTCCCTGATGATCACTGTCCCACCCACATAGATATCACCTGGTCCATCCTGTTGGCAACTGCGCTGACAATGGCTTGGTCTCGGAAATGCTGGTGGAATCTGTCAAGGTTTGCCTGCCAATAAATTCCATCATCTGGAACGGGCTGAGGAGGAAAAAAGGATTAGAAATATCTAGATGCGGTGAAAATTTTTCTGGTGGGGAGCTTGGATTGAACTAGTCACCATTTCTTTTCCTATACAGTAGCAACAAATTGGTTGCAGAAAAATCATCCAGTCAGATGGACTAGTGCCTCAATAAATTCAGTCTCAGACCAGAGTCCCTATGTCCACCTCTAACCTTTTTCTCTCTACTTATATTTTTACTCTTCTCCAGTATCCTCAGATCTCTCACTTACCCAACCCTTACCACTCATTAAGCCAAAACTCATTCAACTTTGTGCATATATCCCCACATTTCCTTCTTTCTTTTTAAAAAAATTTTATATACATTTTATTTATTTATTTATTTATTTATTTATTTATTTATTGACATAGGGGAATGGATGGAGAGAGGGAGAGAAACATCAATGTGTGGTTGCCTCTCGAGCGCCCCCTAGTGGGGACCTGGCCCACAACCCAGACACGTCCTCTGACAGGGAACTGAGCCAGCAACCCTTTGGTTCATAGGCCAGTGCTCAATCCACTGAGCCACTCCAGCCAGGATTCTTTCTTTTTTAATTTCACTTTTATCATGGTGAAAAAAATTTTTCTTCTTTTACCTAAGGTTAATGCCCATACTGGTATGCTAGATTTTACCCTCTTCTCCATTATCAGGGACCCAGCTCAGTTTTTCCTCCTCTCTCAATCTTCAGCTTCTCTTTCTTTACTGTCTTTTTCCCATCATCCTTTACGTTATTCAAATCTATACTACTCTTAAACAATTCTTCTTCAACACTATGCCTTTTCTCATTTTCATTTTTGTCATAGCCAAGGTTTTCAAAGAGTTGACCATCCCAGCTGTATCCCCATTCACAGATGTACTCAACCCATTTCCAGCACTGTGCTGAATGAAATGCCAAGGTCCCTGAGGACCTCCTTGTTGCTAAGTTCAAAGAATACTTTCCAGTTCTGATCCTTTTTTGATCTTTCTGAAACATATGCCATGGCTAGACATTTTTTTCCTTCTTAACTCTGTGTGGCCCTTGGATTTTATGAAATCATTCTTTTTTTTTTTCCATTTCCTAATTTTAAAATTTTTAAAAAATTGACTTTAGAGAGAGGGGAAGAGAGGTAGAAAGGGAGAAAAACACTGATGTGAGAAAGAAACATCAATCAGTTGCCTCTCATACATGCCCCAACTGGGGGATGGAACCCATAATCGAGGCATGTGCCTTGACCCATTATCGAACCTGAGACCTTTCAGTTTACAGGATGACTCCAACCATCTGAGCCACACTAGCCGGGACCTATGACACCATTCTTTATTGGTGCTCCTCCTAACCATTCTGACTACTCTTCCTCAATCTGCACAGATTCCTTTTCCAGATGTCACCTATAAATACTGATGTTCCTCAGGGTTCTGTCCATAGACATTTTTTTTTTTGACTCTACGTATTGTGCTTAGGTGATTTTACCTGTTCTTGAGGTTTTAACTATTGATGTACTCCTAAGTCTATTAATTCTAGAACTCTCTATCAAGTTCCAGATGCGTAGACTCAACTGCCTGTTTGACATTTGCACCTGTTCCCCAAAACCGTTCTTTTTCAAAGTTTTTAGTTAACTATACTATAACCAACCCAATGTCTTAAGCTGGAAACTTGATTATCATCCCTAACCCCTTGCTCTCCCTCATATACCATCCAATTACCAAGTTCTATCTAGTCTATTTGTCAAATATATATTTTTCTTTATTTTGACTGACATTACCTTATTTCAGGGTCTAATTATGGCTTACATTGATTACTACGATAGTCTCCTAACTGGTCTTCATTTTTTCTTTTTAATGTAGTGGATGCTGTAAAAATGGTAACTAGATTTTCTACTTTTAATCTTGTTCCTTTTGCATAATTCTCCCCATTACTCAGAAAGCAGTGTTTGTTTTTTTCCTAACTTTTTTGGGGTCACAATTCCCTTGAAGACTATGAAGTACTTTACAGAAAAACGCATATGCATATATTCCGGTGGACTCTTTGAAATCCATCCAAGGAGTTACACAAGTTATGAACCATTCTACTACAGTAATCTTTCTAAAATACAAATCTAGCCATTTTATTCCCCTGCTTAAAATTCATTAGTAGTTCCCTTAGCCTTTGGGATAGAGTCCACACTTCTAGTTAATCAGTCAATTAGGCCTCTATTGACTGCGAGACATCAGTAAATATTGCCTCTATTAGTCAATCAGGCAATATTTACTGATGTCTCACTAATATTCCAGGTGCCAGGGTCAAGATACTTGAGGAATGTACAGACTACTGACAGTACAAAAACAAAGAGAGTACACAAGTAAAAAATAATTTCAGCTACTTATAAAGGCTATGAATATGAAATGGAAAAATGTGGTAGTGACTCAGGAAGAGGGTGGGCAATGATGCATGAACTGTAAGAAAATGATTAAAAAGAGGCAACTATATGAAGATCTGTGGGAAAAGCATTTGAAGTCAAAGAATTACTAAAGGCAAAGCCTGAAGACTGCAAAGAGTTTGACATGTTTTTTCTTTTACCTTACAAAAAATTAATTGAAAGAGAGAAAGAGAGATCAATTTGTTGTTCCATTTATTTATGCATTCATTGGCTGATTCCTGTATATATCCTGACTGGGGGGTCAAACCTGCAATTTCGGTGTATCGGGATGGTGCTATCCAACTGAGCTACCCAGCCAGCGCGAGTCTGACATGTTTGAGAAATGGAAAGAAAGTTGGAACACAGTGAGCAAGAAGATTGTGAAGAGCTGAGGCTGGAGAGCCTTGTCCCTAGCAGGTCATGTAAGGCTTAATAATCCATAGTTAAGACTTATATTTCTTCTAAGAGTAATGGGAAGCTATTAAAGGATTCTAAATCAATGACATGTTGGGATTAAAGGAAAAATCTTAGGAAATTCATTTTGGCTTTTAATAGGTATGAAAGCAGGAAGAGAGACCATGTAGGAGAGTGTTGGCAAAGTTCTGACTAGAGATGGTAGTGGTTTGGACTAGGATGATAGCAGTGGAAATGGTGAGAAAGAGTTGGAGTTCAAGTAATTTTGGAAAATGGGCTGATAGGTTGTACTGGGGAACTGGATGGTTCCTAGGATTTTGACTTAAGCAAATGGTGGTGTCCTAGGTAGCTAGCGTAGGTAGTGTCCTTTACTAAAATGAGGAAAGCTGAGAGAGCAGATATTTGGGTTGGAGGAAAGTAATTATTCTGTTTTGGCTATAATGAATTTGAGATGCTTATTAGACATCTTTATAGAGAAATTGAAAAGGTGTTTGAAGATAAAAGCTCAGGCTTACATATACCTTTCTAGATGCATTTCTTACTACTGGCTCTTATGGGTCTCTATGTCCCAGCTATTCTGAATAACATAAACTTTTTGTAGGCTGCCTGCCCTTTTTTGCATAAGCTGCTACCTCTGTCCAGTGAGTGAATTAAGTTAAGCCTCAGAAGGGAATCAGCAATGGAATTCACTCACTCTTCATTAGTCTATTGCTGGCTAATATTTAATGAAGTTCACAATTCTACTATATACTATATTTCTCAACCCAGGAATCTTTAAAGTCTCTTGGGGCTTATCTTAGTGTGAGGACATGCCTCAGGGTGAGGACTCCTCATCAAAAAGCCCCATTACCTCTTTGTTATCTGTGGTATGTTTTGGTCTCTTGGCCTTGGGCTCCCCAGTAACATCATCCTCTGATGATCTCCTCCTTTTACCTTTCCCTGCCAAATAAAACAGTTGAAATAGTTAGGCTACATCTCACATGATGACAGGAAATGATCAAACATGAGAGCAGATGTGTCCCTATTCCAAGGACTTCTGTAGCTGCCTCTAGGGTAGAGTTGCTTAGGAGATGGAGTAGCTACAAGAAACTCACATAAATGATGGTTATCTGAAATTCGACATGTTAAAAAATAAATTAATAACCTTAATCCCTCAAACTACTCCTGTTCAATTGTACAATGACAACTGGAGAGCTAATTGTTGAGAAGCTGCTGTTGATATGTTGAATAAGGACACAAAGCGTTTGTTTTTTTTTTAAGGCCCAAAAGAAAAGGAGGAAAGATCTGCTCTAATGCTTCCTTTTACAGTGAATGGTAACACCATCCTCCCACATATGCAAATTAGACATAGAAGTCCTTCTAGATACCTATCTTCCTCACCACTTCTACATCTAATTTTTCAATGTTTGTCTACATTTACTCTTACCCCATTCTTTCTGCACATAGAAAAATCTATAAAAATGCAAATTAGATTATGTCACTTTGCTGCTTAAAATTCTTTTGTGGTTTTCCTTTGCTCTTAGGATAAAGAACAGATACTCTACGAGGTCTTGCATGATCCAGCCCCTGCCTATCTCCCTTACTCTCAGGGCTCTCTTTCCTTTTTTCAACATGCTTTAACTGACCTTCTTTCACTTTCTCAAATACTCTTATTTTTTTCTCATTACATACTATTCCTTTTGTCAAAAATGCTTATCCTTTGTACCCCTTTATACCTTACCTCTCTGGTTGGTTCCTACTTCTGCTTCAAATTTCAGGTCAAATACCACTTTCTTAAAGAAGCATTTGTTCCAAACCTTTAGATAACTATAGTCCTGTTACATATTTTCAAAACACCTCACACTTTTCCTTCATAGTGTTTATCACAGTTTGTTAGTTATATGCCTATGTGGTTATTTAATTAATTAAGTCTCCTATATTAGCCTTAAGCCCCATAAATGCAAAGACAATAAAGGTTTTTCGTATCTTACACCACAGTATCTGGCACAGAGTAAATACTTGGTAACTGCTTGATTGATTCATTCATGTAACAATCACTGAGGAAGAATCCTCAATTAAGGAAAATCACAGTTACCGGGGTCAAAATTCCTTACCTATCAAGCTCAGTTTAGGAACCAGGTACATGTCCTTTTCATTGATGACAAGAGTGGGGGCAGGTGGCAGTGGCCCAGAGTCTGAATTCTCAGTGGCATGCACCAATGGGCAACGCTGCACAAAGTGTGTGTCTGCTAGTCGCACAAATGTGCTTGATACCTCAGCATAGTCCATAGTCTTGCCATCTGTACAACAGGAGAAAAGAGGCAGGTGAGATGGCCTAAAATAGCTGAGGGTCCCCTCCTGCAGCCAGCCAATTTATGCTTTTGCTAATAGCTATTGATACAGTACTAACCCTCCATAGTTTCTGTGAGCCGGTCTGCCACTTTCTTCACAAGAGCTGACATTGTCATTTTGCCATTCAACAGCAACTCCTCAACAATCAGCTCTCCAGTGTCATTGTACAGTGTTTTGGCAGTATAGATGTAACGGGGATACCTGAGCATTCGCAACACCCGGCTACACTGGGCTTCATATTCCACCATACCACGTCTGTGCACTTGATATATCACCAGGTTATGTTGGATGAGAACACAAAGGGCTTTTTTTACCTAGATAAGACCCAAAAGAAAGAGAGAAAAGACCTGAGGACACAGCTTATTATTGCTGGCAATTTTTCCCCAACAGTTTACTAAGCATCAGGAGATGGCTAGATAAGAATCTCTGTGCTACCTTCCTCCTTCCATTGGAAGAGCTAATAAGAATCACACATCAATGGAAGAAATCAGGAAGATTCCTTGCTATGATGCTCATATTTCCTCTGATCTTTATCTTTCAAAGTACAATTTACTTCCCCTCTATTATTCTCATTCCTTAAAGGTAGTACTGAAATTAATAAACTCGTTATGAAAAATGAGGTATGGCAAAGGAAGAGCAAAGATTTGCCTAAGAAGCAACAATGAGCCAGGAACACTGTGAGAAGCAGAACCTTGGGGTCTACGTCTCATCCTTTCCCCACAAATAATACTGTTCTGATCCTAGAACAGGCTTTCAAAAGTAAGTAAAAGAAACTGATGAAAATGAAAGCAACTTATATCATCCAAACATACCTGATCCAGTGATGTTCCTGTGTCATGGACAATTACTCTTATTGGCTGGCTGCCAGTTCTGATTAGGTGGACTCCAATTTTTTCCACAATCTCTCCAAAATGCTCTTGCAGCAACAAAGAACATAGTTTAATTTCTGCTTGAGTCATCGTACTAAGGAATCTCAGAGCTGTAATGGAATTAAAAAAAAAAATCACTGTATACTGGGAAGTTTTTCTTTTATGTTGGGAGTATAACTGCTAAGTATAAATTCATGTACTTTGGAGAGGGTGATTTGATATTACATATCAAAAGCCTTAATATTTTGCATATCTTCAACTTAATAATTTTGTTTTGGATACCCTGTTCTAAGGAAATAATAAAAAGATGTCACTGTAGTTCTCCTTAGAATACTAACATACTGGAAACAATGTAGTGTTTAACAGTAAGGAATTAATTCAATAAATTATGGTATACCCATACAGTGGAATACTACTCAAACACTTAAAATTATGTATAATGTTTTAGCATAGAAAATTGTTCACTAAATAAGAGGGCTACAAAGCAAAACAGAGGAAAATTCAATTAAGAAAAAACGTATGAATAAAAAAAGACAGGACTACACACTACATTTATTTTTATGAGATTGTGTGTGATTCTAATTTTCTTTAAAGATTGGGAGTAGATGGTTTTGCAAGGTCACACACTTTCAGTTCTACACTTTATTGTTTGGAAGAATTAAGGCCACTTCACAGCCTATTGGGAGTGAACAGGCAGTGTCATTCCCAGTCCATAAAGGGAATGGCAACTCAGAAAAAGAAATTAATAGGTAAAGGGAAGCTTCGCGACAGGGTATTTCTAATAGGAGATGAGGTATGATGTTTGCAGGACAGTATCTAATTCTGAAAATTCTACTTCTTGACAAAGTAGATACAAACATATCATACTACATAATTACTTGCTTTTTTTTTGTATCACCACAAGTGTTACCAAATATTGGTTTGTTCATTTATTTTTCCCAATTCCTCAGAAGCCAAGTCTCTGCCTCTCAGCTTCAGCACCTCATCCACACATCTTTACAGAAGCATCCCCTAACTTTGCCATTTTCGACAAGGCCTTCCAAGGAGCTTGGTTCTACTTCTTTACTCCCTGCACGCAGGTTCCCAGTTCAGGACTGGGTTCATTGATCCAGAGGCAGGGCCTCCCTGTTCAGACAGCGTTTTCCACTAACCTCTGGGTCACTGCAGTTTAACGCCGCTAAGTTCCCCGCCACGGGTTCCTGCGGCTCCCTCTAGCCGCCGTGCAGAGCGGGAGCCTTTGGCCCTCTCTCGCAAGACTGACAACGAGGAGGACCCGGAAAAGAGAAACGCGTAGGCCACTCTACCCCAGAATTTCTGTGGTTTCCGGGGACGCTCTTTCTTCCTTCTCGCTGGGAGATTGGAGGACTGGCAAGGGACTGTTGGAGGAGCGGCGGGCGGACTTTCGGTTTTGTGCCTCTTGTGCAGGAGGAAGGCTTTGGGGTCGCGATCTGCGCCGCCGCCTTTTTGGGCCAGGCTGACTCACGTGACTGACGGGGCTCCGAAGCTGCGGAGAGCACAGAGGAAGCAGCAGCGGCGGCAGAGGCAGGAGGTAGTGGCCTGGCGAGGCACTGGCCGTCTGCCCTGTCGGACCGCCGCGGCGGAAGAAAAAAATGGCGGAGGCCTCGGCAGCCGGGACAGGCTCAGGCGCCGCCCTCGCGGCGCACAGGTTTTTCTGCCACTTTTGCAAGGGCGAAGTCAGCCCCAAACTGCCGGTAAGAGCCCCGTGACCCCTGCTCTCGGGCATCGTTGTGGATTCCTCGCCTCTAAGTCCCGGAATGGGTTTTAAGCTTCCTGCACATCCCTGAAATCGGTTTCCCAAATACTGCTAACCACCGTTCTCTGGTCGCTGGCCCCAGATCCTGGGCGCCTGGCCCCTGGTTTCCTAACTCCCCGCATCCCCACCTCTCGGACGCTCCACCTGCCCCCTTCCTTCTCCTTTCCTTACCTCCCCCCCCATCTTTTTTCTTCTTTAGCAGGGTCTCCCCTAAAAACTCTCCCCTCAATTTTCTTTCACTCTTCTTCACCTTGGCTTCTTTTCACGATGACTCTCCACCCCACTACATTCCGCTGTTGCCTCTCACGTTCCTTTATTTCTTTTTCCACTTCTTACCAGAACTGCCCCACTCCCCATCTTCAGTGAATCAAAATAGCGGATTGATGATGGTCCCTGTTAGAGAGCACAGAAAAACAGGGTGGAAGGTAAATGCGGCGGAGGGGGATTTTGTTACTCAGTGGTTTTCCAGGGTTCTTGTGAAAGTGAAAACAGCAGGGTACTTAGGACTTGCAGACTGCCTGCGCTCCCTACCACTACTGAAATGGTTTTAGGAAGAAGGCAGGACATACTGCTCAACTTGTCAGGCTGCCAGGGTCTTCAGCACCATCTCCCTTATCAGCCCCTGTCGCTCATTCTGTCTTTACCTAATGAAAAGATCCAGGACAGAATGTAACTGCATCCTCCGGCATAAATTGGTTTTCACCAGTTTCTGCTAAACTGTTAAACCTTACAGAGGTAGTGTTAATGGTTGTGAAGAGAGTGCTTCTGCAGTATGCTAGCAAAACTCTGAAGGTGTTTGGGGTTGGGTTATGGCTACTGCAGGGAGACCCACCCCGGAGATTATGAATCTTTTGGCCAACCATCTTTAGGATTGGTTATGA
Organism: Anoura caudifer; assembly: GCA_004027475.1. Lineage (NCBI taxonomy): Eukaryota > Metazoa > Chordata > Mammalia > Chiroptera > Phyllostomidae > Anoura > Anoura caudifer. The sequence goes on from PVKU01005439.1 coordinate 106,727, forward strand.
TGGTTCCACTTAGCAGTATAAAGGTTCAGTTTTAAGACAGGGTGGCTACCAAAAACTTAACTATTTATAGTGTCTCAGATAGTATCTATGAGAAGGCCTTCTGAAGCATGACTATATGACTTATTTCTTAGAAACAAAAATGGAGTCTGTGAATAAGCATCTAAAGGGCGTTTTAACCATATCACCTGAAAGTTGTGCTTTTTCAAGCTTTTAGGCATTTTCTTTCTACTCATAATTTCATCTTATGAAACAAAAATTTTTAACTTAGATGGCTGAAAATCTTTTTTAAAAGGAAGGGTTTATTAGGCCATTGCTGGCCAAAAAGAAGACTGGTCTTTGGGCATGAAGTCTAAATCACCAGCTTGGTAGGAAAGACATGCCTGTTGTCTTGAGGTTTGTGAGCATTTTTATACATCAAGAAGATGTAAGCCAGCTGAAAGTATTTACATTAACTATAGGCAAAGAGGTGGGAGAGGGTGAAGTGGAGCCAGCACCGGGATAGGTACAAAATCCACAAAAAGATATGTCCCCTCCTGTGGGTTGGCTGTGGGCCACAGTCTGGAAAACCCACATGTAAACAAGAAGCGGAGGCTCCTGGAGTGCCCTGGTGCCTGGTAGGATTATTTCGGAAAATAGCCACCTGCATATTAATATGAAGTTCCAACAGGGAATGGAAGGAATGTGAGCAGTCTTTTGTGAGAGCTGGTCCACAGCTATTAACAGGCTAATTGTTCTGTCACTTTCTCTCACTCTCTGGCCTCTGTAATTTTAATTTAGAACATCTCAGAATTTTCTTCTTGTCATTCTACATGTTACTTAGTTTTGCTTGCCTATTCATGCCCTTGTGCACTTTCTGCCATATTTTAATGCTGAGAAGAGCAGGTGCCTTGTTTTTCTGTTTTTGTTTTTTTTTGCTTTGTTTTTTTAGTGGACATCAGAGCCTCCAGATCTCTCTTACCACAAAGGAGGAGTCTGGAATGTCCACTTGTGGTTGAATGTGATGCCTTGTTGCACATCGTAGCCTTAGCTCTTCTGATCTTCCCCTCACTCCCAACATCCCTGGAAGTAAAGCTCTTTTTAAATTATAGTTGACATACAATATTATATTAGTTTCGGGTGACAACATAGTGATCTGATATTTATATACCTTTCAAAGTGATCACCACAAAAACTCCAGTATCCATCTGCTACCATTCTTAGCTTTTCTGGTTCTTTAAGTTGGTCGCTTACGTGTTTTTTAGAGTAAGAAAACAATTTTAACTTTCCACAACTTACACATTTTCTTTTTACTACCTGAAGTCCTCACTGCGTAGAGCTCTTGAAAAAGGATAATTTGAGAGATGTTTTTTTCTAAGCCTTAATTTGATTCCTGGAGGCATCACATAATGTGTGATGCCTGATTTGTAAATTAAAGTAACACAAATATGACAGAATACTTGTACATACATACAAGGTTCTCTGCTGGATGCCCTGAAGGCAGTACCTGGGAATATGGCCTCACAGTTTTGTTGGAAAGACGACACAGACATGGAAAAGTTAATGTAAGGTGAATGAAGATGGATAACATGTGCTTTAGAATTCAAAGAAATGGAAATATGGTAGCTTTGGTGAGGTAAGGGAAAGTGAGAGATGGGTTTTAAATTGAGTTCTGTAGGACAGGTAGAATTCAGATTGAGAATAGCATAGATTGAGGTAGGAAAGGAAGAGTAATTTGAGGAAGAAGGGAGAAACATTTAGAAGTCGTTACACATTTTTTAGGAAAACGTGCAGTGAGGTCAGCAGTAGAGTTTTTATTCGTAGATAAGCCATTGAGTTTCATCTTGTTTCATGACCAATTCTGTATCCTTAACCCAGACTGTCATCTTGAAAATGTTGGTTGTAAGAATGACCAACATTTAATTGTGACAATTGGTAAGTGGCTGGTTTAGTACAAATCTGTCTCTGGTAGTGAAAAACCAATTCAAACACTGGTAACTCAGTATGATTATTATATGTATAAGGCAACGTTGAAAAGTTTATCTGATCCTCTCAGATGAAAGGATAAAAATTTTCATTTAGAAAGAAGACATTATGAAATTTGGGGAAACTATGAAGGGAATTTTAAAGTGGAAATAATATTCAGTAGTGCTGTTATCAGTTAGGTTTCAAAAGAGTATCTGTTCTACAAGTGAGTATTGGTTTAGAAATTTTCTGTATTTAAGCGTTTTCCTGTTTACAGCGAAAATAATTTCACTGTACTAAACTTGGACTTTAAAATAAGAGGCTTTGATTATGTGGTCTGAAACACCAGGGTTTAAATTTTATGTATGATTGAGTAAATTAATGATTGAGTAAATATATGTTTTGGCTATCAGATAATAGAAGAAATTAAATGAAAATAATTTCATTTTCAAAACATGAGAAGCTTCTACCTCACTTACCTATTCTATTGAGAGACAATGTGAAGTCAAAACTGATGGACTTACTATGTTACATTGAGGGCTAAGTGGGTAGTACCACAGAGGTACTACTTGATTATCTGGCATTGATGTGGTTCTGTATAGTAGTTGCTTATTAAATATTTCTTGAATGAATAAGTGGTATAATGAGTTCTATAATCAATAACTCTATTTGAAAACTAGTGGCTTTAATGTTGTGAGATCTGAAGGCTTCAGTGGTACAAAATGTAGTTGCTACCACATGAAGTTTGAACATAACAGTGTCAGTAAATGTGTTCCCTTGAAGGATCTAGAAATAAGAAATAATGTATTTGGAACTTCCAGCCAAGATGGAGGCGTAGGTGGACACACTGTGCCTCCTCGCACAACCAAAATTAAGGACAACAAGGATTTAGAAATAAGAAAACAACCAGAACTGAGAGAAAAATTGAACTGTATGGAGGTCCAACAACCATTCATCCAGACTGGTAAGAGGGGCGGAGTTGAGGCAGCAGGAAATGGAGGCTGGCGGACCCGGGCACACAGGCAGCTAGCTGCTGGCGGCCTCAGGCCTGCAGGCGGCAGCTAGCAGGCCCCAGATGCAAGGTGGCTGGCTGACGAGGTGGTCCCATATTCGTGTGCAGATAATCCACGTGAAAATGGGGAATAAGACAGAACTCGCAACCCAGGGCCACAGTGCCGGGAGATAAAACCTAAAAACACCGAGATACAGCATCACAACACAGCCAATGGGCTGCCCCACCCTGATGAACACCCAAGGCTCCTCCCCTTACTACATAACAGCTGGGACCAGATGCCCCCCCCACACACACAAAAAAATGCTCAAAGGGGAGAGCAGATCAAAGCCCCAGAGCTAATTCATCTAAGTGCCGAAGAGATAGCCAGCCTATCAGATACACAGTTCAGAGCACTGGTGATCAGGATGCTCACAGAATTGGTTGATTTTGGTCGCAAATTAGGTGAACAAATGAAGGCTGCAATAAGTGAAATGAAGGAAAACGCACAGGGAACCAATAGTGATGGGAGGAAAACTGGGACTCAAATCAATGGAGCGGACCAGAAGGAAGAAACAAACATCCAATCAGAAAAGAACAAAAAAACAAGAATTCAAAAAAATGAGGAGAGGCTTAGGAACCTCCAGGACATCTTTAAACATCCCAGCATCCAAATTGTAGGGGTACCAGAAGGGGAAGAGGAAGAGCAACCAGTGGAAAACTTATTTGAACAAATAATAAAGGAGAACTTCCCCAATCTGGCAAAGGAAATAGACTTCCAGGAAGTTCAGGAAGCCCAGAGAGTCCCAAAGAAGTTGGACCCAAGGAGGAACACACCAAGGCACATCATAATTACATTAGCCAAGATTCAAATGAAAGAGAGAATTCTAGAAGCAGCTAGAGATAAGGGCACAGTCACTTACAAAGGAGTTCCCTTCAGACTGTCAGCTGATTTCTGAACAGAGACCTTCCAGGCAAGAAGGGGTTGGAAAGAAGTATCCCAAGTCATGAAAGGCAAGGACTTACATTCAAGATTGCTCTATCCAGCGAAGCTGTCATTTAGAATGGAAGGGCAGATAAAGCGCTTTTCAGATAAGGTCAAGTTAAAGGAGTTCATCATCACCAAGCCCTTATTATATGAAATGTTAAAGGAACTTATCTAAGAAAAAGAAAATAAAAAATATGAACAGTAAAAAGACAACAAACTGACAGATATTAATAACCACACCTAAAACAAAAGCAAACTAAGCAAACCACTAGACCAGGAGCAGAAACACAGAAATGGAGATCCCATGGAGGGTTAGCAACAGGGGAGTGGGAGGAGGAGAGAGAGGGAAAAGGTACAGAGAATAAGTAGCATAGATGGTGGGTAGAAAATAGACAGGGGGAGGGCAAGACTAGTGTGGGAAGAGTAGATGCTAAAGAACTTATGACACATGGACATGAACTAAATGGGGGGAATGTGGGTGGGAGGGGGTGGGCAGCGTGGAGGGGAATGATGGAGAAATGGGACAACTGTAATAGCATAATCAATAAAATATAATAAAATATGTATTTGTAGAAGGCTCATCCTAGTCTTAATTCTACTGGTAGACGTGTATATATTGGGGAAATCTGTGGGACTTTTTCAGTATGGGGAAGAATAAAATCTTAAACTCACTACAGATGAAATTTCTTGTGTTTTGGGGGGAAGGACTGATTGGGTACTGACACTCTATGTTTCTTTATGTTTAGTTGGCTTTGTATGACCTTATGTTCAGGGAGAGGTCAAAGATGACCATCTTAGAAGAGGAATGTCTGGACTGCTGCTTGTTCTCTATAGTCAAGTTAGAAGGGGTATGAAAATAATAAGCCCATGGATGCTGAATTCTTCGGCTCTCCACAGCTTAGTAATAAACAATAAAGGAAATGGTGTAGAGCAGTTGTTTCTCAGCCAAGGGCAGTTTTGTTCTACAGGAGTTACTTGGCAATGTCTGTAGACCTTTTTCGTTGTCAAATTGGGAGGAAGGTAGAGGGTTAGTGTGTAAAGGCATAGTGTGTAAAGTCAGGGATACTGCTAAACATGCTGCAGTTCACTGGACAGCCTCCATATCAAAGAATCATTGGACCCAAAATATCAGGAGTGCTAAGGTTGAGGAACACTGATGTAGAAGGATGAAGTGGGGATAGTCATTGCGGTCTTAAGTTATTGTTGCTTAAGGTTTTGTTCTGATATGACTTTTATTTCTAATTTTGGGATCCTGATGAGAATTTTCAGTAAACTAATGAGAGCATGTAATTTTAGCCAAAGCCCTGATGGGAGGGATTGTTTAGAGTAGTGGTTAGTGGCTGCTATTCCATTTACAGCAGTGACTGTTGGGGTCACTTTATCTCTTTGTGGTTACTGAGACAGGAATTGGATCACTACTCTCAAGTTACACATTGTAGGACAACTTCTGAGAGAAAAGTATCCAAATTTTTTTGTCAGTTGGGAATTGAAGTAGTAACATGCATGTAATGTGCAGGAAAATCTAATTTGAAAGTAAAGTGAAAAGCAGACAACATGCATTTTATCCTACAGCTCATCTTAGTTAGCATGAATCAAGTTTTACTTGCTGTGTTTCTCTTGTACCTCTTAGACATGAGCTCAGGAGATTTTGTGGTTAAACTTTGTTTCTCAGAACTGTTGGTAGAATTATCTAGCTGAAAGGGTGAATTAAAGTTATCAGTCCTGGCCCTGGTTGGTGTAGCTCAGTGGACTGAGTGCTAGCTTGTGAACCACAGGGTTGCCGGCTCGATTCCCAGGTAGAGCACATGCCTGGGTTGGTGGCCAGGTTCCCAAGTAGGGGGCGTGGCAAGAGGCAACCACACATTGATATTTCTGTCCCTCTGTCTCCTTCCCTTCTCTCTCTAAAAATGAATAAATAAAAACTCTTTAAAAAGTTAAAAAATAAAAGGTAACATTGTATTTTTTACAAAGTAATCTATCCTTGCTTTAGTACTAATTCTTCATGTGACCGGAGCCAAGTCATCGGACTCAGTTTATTATGGTATGTCCTACTATAACATGATACTGAGGTGCCCTTATTGGAACATTGAATGATGGGCATTAAGAGAAATGGACCTGTGTCATCTCTGATTGAAAGGTAGTGTAGAAGTGAGCAATCCTTATTTGTAGAGAAAATTGGGCCTTTACCATAATTGAAACATTTGAGGTGATACTTAAAGTTTCACATACAGAAGTTTAGTTTAGATTGTGAAAGATTTTAAAAATCCTTTTTTAAGTTCAGTTGTTAGCAGTTCAAAGTTCCTTAAAGGTGTCCAGATAGTTGGCTCTGGTGATTTTTAAACTAAGCATGCTTTTCTTCTATGCTAAGTAGGTTTTCTAGCCCCATTTCCCCAAATAGGCAATTTTGTCTTTCTTGAAAATCTGTCAAAATATGTAATCTCTCTCCTTGATAATTTCAACTACTGTTACAGGGAAGTTCTTCATAGACAAGGTATCTTTACCTCTATGCTGCTCACTTTGATTTGCAGATTTTAATAGATATTAAACCTAGAGGACCATTTTCTAGAAAAGGTTTCATTATATTTACTTTTCACCATGCTTAGAATTTACTTTCTCAAAAGAAAAAAAATTCCATAGCTACATGCCCTTTTCTGGGTTAAACTGATACCTGCACATATTCTATAGTGATTCTGATCTCCTAGCCTGGAGGTTCTTAAACCTGTCCAGTTCCCAATTTTTATAAGTATTTTCAGATAGTTCCTTTAATGAAAGGAAATCCATAGGCAATACAACTTTCTTACACATATGGTTTTTGAAGAATTATCTAGCTGTAAATAAAGAATAAAAAATTATGACAAAATAACGTACATTGCAATCTGTAAATACTTGGGTGTCCATAAAGGGACGATATCTACATTGTGGTAGATAATGGCACCAAGCATAGATGTGACAGCTGCCTGAGTAGGCTGCTGCTATAAGGGTATTTGCAACATAAATACCATGATAGGCAAACCACCAGAATGCTGAATAATTCTTGGTAAAGGTACACACAAAGTACTGGGTTGGCCAAAAAGTTCATTTGTCTTTTTCCGTGAAATAAAAGACAGATTTTTCATCTTCACCAACAACTTTACTGATTTGGATATTTTGAGTATGTTGGCTGTCTCCCACATGGTAGAACTTTGATCATTCTCAGTGTCTTTAATTGCTATCAACTGCAACTGGTCTACCCGACCTTGGAGCATTGTCCAGTGAGAAATCTCCAGCACAAAAGTCCATAAAGCTCATTTGACTCATTTGATCAGTCACAGCACCTTCTCCATACATTGCATAAATCTGTTTTTGCATTTCAGTTGCATTTTTACCTTTCTTCAAATAAAGCATAATATGTCAAAAATGTTGCTTATTTTCTTCAATCTTCAATATTAAAATGACTACACAAAAATTCACCAATTTTGGAAGTTTCCTTTTAATGCATGCTATTATGGCAGCTGTCAGAATCAAGTAACAAAATTGTTTCAAATGAAGTTAAAGATAACTAAGTGCTTCTAGAGTCATCTTACAAAAAATCGGAGCTTTTTGGTCAATCCAATATAATTCTCTCTTTTTTCAGTAGTTGTTTTTCTGGACATTTAGTGCATATTAAAATTATACAGATGGACTTGGTGTTTATAGTAGAATGGAGTTAGGTCCTAAGCTTTGATAATTACAAAGATATTTTTATCTACTTAACTGTCCATGTGAAGTTTAATAATAAGAGACATTTCATTGTGTTATAGTTTCCTATGCTTTCCTGGCTTCTGTGCATTAAATATCATTAGCATTCTTTTTATTTTTTTATTTTTATTTTTATTTTATTTTTTAAAATTATATTTTATTGATTATGCTATTACAGTTGTCCCATTTCTCCTCCATCATTCCCCTCCACCCCACACACCCCCTCCCACCCACACTCCCCCCCTTAGTTCATGTCCATGTGTCATAAGTTCTTTAGCATCTACTCTTCCCACACTAGTCTTGCCCTCCTCCTGTCTATTTTCTACCCACCATCTATGCTACTTATTCTCTGTACCCTCTCTCCTTTTCCCCCTCTCTCCTCCTCCCACTCCCCTGTTGCTAACCCTCCATGGGATCTCCATTTCTGTGTTTCTGCTCCTGGTCTAGTGGTTTGCTCACTTTGCTTTTGTTTTAGGTGTGGTTGTTAATATCTGTGAGTTTGCTGTCTTTTTACTGTCCTATTTTTTATTTTCTTTTTCTTAGATAAGTCCCTTTAACATTTCATATAATAAGGGCTTGGTGATGATGAACTCCTTTAACTTGACCTTATCTGAGAATTGTTTTATCTTCCCTTCCATTCTGAATGACAGCTTTGTTAGGTAGAGCAAGGTCCTTGACTTTCGACACTTCTTTCCAGCCCCTTCTTGCCTGTAAGGTCTCTGTTCAGAAATCAGCTGACAGTCTGACAGGAACTCCTTTGTAGGTGACTGTCTCCTTATCCCTTGCTGCTTCTAGAATTCTCTCTTTCATTTTAATCTTGGCTAATGAAATTATGATGTGCCTCGGTGTGTTCCTTCTTGGGTCCAAGTTCTTTGGGACTCTCTGAGCTTCCTGGACTTCCTGGAAGTCTATTTCCTTTGCCAGATTGGGGAAGTTCTCCTTTATTATTTGTTCAAGTAATTTTCCACTTGTTGCTCTTCCTCTTCCCCTTCTGGTACCCCTACAATTTGGATGTTGGGACGTTTAAAGATGTCCTGGAGGTTCCTAAGTGTCTCCTCATTTTTTTGAATTCTTGTTTTTTCGTTCTTTTCTGTTTGGTTGGTTGTTTCTTCCTTCTAGTCTACTCCATTGATTTGAGTCCCAGTTTTCCTCCCATCACTGTTGGTTCCCTGTGCGTTTTTCTTCATTTCACTTATGTAGCTCCATTTGTTCACCTAATTTGCGACCAAAATCAACCAATTCTGCGAGCTTCCTAATCACCAGTGCTTTGAACTGTGCATCTGATAGGTTGGGTACATCTTGGTTGCTTAGATGAATTAGCTCTGGGGCCCCGATCTGCTCTCTCATTTGAGCCATCCTTGGTTTTGGGTTTCTGCTTTTTTTTTTTGGTCTGGTCGCAGCTGTTACGTATGAGGGGCGGAGCTTTAGGCATTCACCAGGGTGGGGCAACCCAGTTGCGGGGTTGTGACGCTGTATGTGGGGGCGGGGTCTGAGAGGGAACAATGGCGCCTGCTCTGCTCTCGGATTCCGGTCCCTTCCACCGCTTTCCCCAAGCAAATTGGGCCCTTCTGATATCTGATATCTGTTATCTGTGATATCTGTGTGGGTGGGCTTGTGCACGTTCTAGGACCCTGTGGGTCTCTCCAATGAACTCTCCTGTGAGGCTGGTATGCCTTCCCAGCACCCTTACCCCCACAAGTGTTCTCAATCGGTGTCCTTTAGGCTCTATTTTCCGGCGCTGGGGCTGTGCGCTGCACAGTTCATCTCAGTGCCCGTCTTGGCCTTGCTTATCTGCACGTGAATGCGTGACTGTGGTCAGCCACCTTGTGTGCCTCGCTTGGTCTGCTGGCTGCCGTCCTGTGCTCGGTAACTGCCGCCTGTACACCCAGGACCACCAGCTACTGCTGCTTCCTGCCACGACCCTTCTCCGCCAGCCACTGACTCCGCCCCTCTTACCGGTCTGGGTGAATCATTGTCAGACTTCCGTACAATTTAATCCTCTATCTGTTCTGGTTGGGTTTTTTTTTTGTTCTGTATTTTTGTTGTCCTTAATCTTCGCTGTGAGAGGAGGTGCAGTGAGTCTGCCTATGCCTCCATCTTAGCCGGAAGTCCTAGTGAGTCTTTATTTTTATTTTTATTTTTAGAGAGAGGGGGAGGGAGGAAGAAAGACAGGAAGAGAAACATGGATTTGTGAGAGAAACATGGATCGGTTGCCTCCTGTGTTCCCCCTACTGGAGACCTGTCCTTAATGTTAGAGTAATAAAGACTGCCCAGGCCTGTGCCCTGACCAGGAATTGAACTGGCAGCCTTTTAGTTTGTAGGCCAGCACTCAATCCACTAATCCACACCAGCCAGGGCTTTTTTATTTTTTTAGTAGCATTCTTAACAGCTTTGACAACCAAAACTCTTCAGTAGATGTACAAAAGAAGATTGTATTGTCCTCATTGAAAATGCCTTATAGTCTTACAGGAAAACATTTCCCCATTTTATTATTCGCTCTTAATTTCTCTTATTATTCACTACTTTAGCACATATTGAAAGATTCAGTCTATGTTCTTTTACTTGGTTTACTTTTTCTTTAGATAATTTTTCCTTTATGCCTTTAAATTTCTTACTTCCTCATTCTTATTGCTACTTCCTTTTTCCATGAGAGTTTAGAACAGTGCCTGGTACATAATATTCATTAAGTATTTGTTGAATGAATAAATTGCATTTGTAGCCTTTTTCTTCTTGCCACTTTTTGCTTTTATACAAGTTGAAAATCATGGGGAGGGCTACTAATATTTGTGAAACAAAAAATAAAAGGTTGGCTCACAGCAGTGGTCTGATGGGCTGCAGGGTTGGAGTCTCTTGTTTTTTGTGTATGGCTTTGTTTTTACTATATATTTGATAGCTTGTAAGGAGAGGAGCTTCCCATAGTTACCTCCTCTCCAGGTGAACAGCTGACTGGCTTTTAAGCAAAATTATTTCAGTAATCATTTGTATCAATTTGTTGAATGGAATTTAGCTGCTTCTAGGAAATCTGTAATTTAAGTGATAGTCTGAGGTACTTTATTCTCAGATATTAGCTCTCATAATATGTAATAATTCTCATAATATGTAAAGCTCTTGGTTCCCTGATTGTAATTTACAGTGTCAATTACTAGGTTCTGATCTTCTCATATGTTCACTGCTGAATGTTTAGAGGTATTAATGTTTGTAGTTAAGGATAAATTAGGTTGAGGAATAGAAATTTTGTACCTTGAACTTGTTGGTTTGAAAAAAACTTTATACTTCGATTGCCTATGTAGTATGAAACTATAATGGTACATTTATTGAATGCTTTTTGTTTAATATGTAAAAGGAAAATTCAGCAAGTTAGCTTTCATTGCTAGTTTTATTAATTTGCATATTTTTGATTAGAAAGTGGTTGAAAGTAACATAAGTGACAATCATGAGTGTTTGATTTTACTTATCACTAGAATTGGTTTATTATTCTGTGTCAAGAATAGTTGCTGACTCAACGGGGGAGAAGCTTATTTTAATATTATACTAGTATTGTGTTGTAATATACAATATTAGATGAGCATGTTTAGTGTTCCCAAGGTTTTTAATCGGGATAGCGGTATAACAGTCTGTCTTATCCTACAACACAAGTGTTATACTGTATTTTTCAGAGTATAAGATGCACCCTCCCCCCATTTGGGAGGAATAATGGTTATTAATGCTGCTGTTGAGTTCTGTTTACATTTATGTTGGTGAAAGATTATATTAAATATTTTACCATATTTTTTGCTTCAAAAGTTTTTCCCCTAGTGTTCTCCTCTAAAACCTAGGTGCGTCTTATGGTCCGAAAATGCAGGTTAATAATTTCAGAAGTATGTCTATTTCTGGAATTCCTGAGTGAAATTGAGTCTGGATATTTTCTTTGAGGACATATATTCTGTGTTTGTGAAGTGTATAGCACTTTGAAATTTGTTTATGCTTGATAACAACATTAAAGTAATAGGCATTGCCCTGGCTAGTATTAGCTCAATTGGTTGGAGTGTCCTTGTAACTGAAGGGTTGAGGGTTCAATTCCCTATTAGGGCACATGCCTAGGTTGCAGGTTAGATCACTGGTCCAGGTTTGTACTGGGAGGCAACTGGATTGATGCTTCTCTCTTGCATGGATGTTTCTCTCTCTCCCTTCATTTCTCCCTTCCTCTCTCTAAAAGTAATGAAAAAAATGTCATTGGGTGAGGATAAAAATAAATAAGTAAATTAAAAGTAAGATAAGAGACACTGGACCATGCAGTAATATCAGTAGTCTGTTTTCATTCATTCAGTAACTGTTGGTGCCTACTATATTCCAGGAGCTGTTCTAGTACTTGGGCTGTGTTCAGGAAGAAGACATTCATAAATGCTGGGGAAAATGAGTAGTGGAATTAGGATGTAAATACTTTCTGCTCCTTTTGACTTTGTGTTTAAACATTAAAATAAGGTAGCAATCTCAAGATTAGAGCAAATGCCTCTGCCCATTTTAGGTCTGAGCTATGTTTAAAATGGTAGGAAAGGGCTCTCAGAATAAACTGGCTGCAAGCTGTGGAACTAATTGTAAGCCCTTTCTTACAGGTGTTTTATTTTATTTTAGTAATTATATGTAAATGTTACAGCACTGTGGAGAAAAAGTTTTACTTTAATTTTTAAACAAATTATTGAATCATTCAAGGGCCTTAGTTTTCCTTTTCTGTAAAATTAGTTATGTTTATTACCATCTACAGTTTAGTAATTTGAGCTTTTTGGTATTTTTGGATTTTGTGTAAGGGAATTTTCTTCTGTAGTTCACTGAATTATCCTTACTGGGATTTAAATTTAACTTTTGAAATGAATCTCCTTCATGAGTTATAAACTTTATTTTCTAGTTTTACTATATAATGAATAATCTTGAGAAAATTAGGATTGAGGACATCATATTGCAAAGCAGTACCTTCTTAATGCTGGTAATGTTGATTGAATAAATTAAAACCTCATTTTTTGGAAGACTTGGGATTCAGTGGCAGGTAAGTTTGGCCTGTAATAATTTCCTTTTCAGGACTATTTTATAAATATCTTTCTTTGTTTCTTTTAAAGTTCTATTCCGTTAACTCACTATATTCTTACTTTGTAATGGTCAGTGGCTACTTTCATTAATTGTTTGTATGCTACCTGTCCTGACCTGACTGTTCCTGAAGTGAATTAGATCATACTTTTAAAGTTCTCTTATCTCATTGATGGAGAGCTATCCCAAGTATGATATGGTATACATCAGAGGTTCTGGAATTGCTCTGTGGGCACATGGTAGAATGGACAGCACTAAATTATTTAAAATTCTGTTATTTAATTTAATCTGATCTAAAGGCCTGTTCTTTATTCCTTTTTAAACTGATACTGTAACATGAAATGATGCTGATAGGTGGTGATTTTTAAAAAGTATTTCTTACTTGGCAAAATAAAGTTGAAAATCTGATGTGGGTTCCTAATTGTTTAATTTTAAAATTGAACTGCTTTGTGGAATCTAAAAGTCTGGAAATTAGTGTTCTGTTATGACACAGAATAGCATATAATGGTTCTAAAAAAATCAGTAAAGCAGCATGCTTAATACTATTGTTTATTCCAGCTTTTCCCCGATTGATTGATTTTTTGAACAGCTCACTGATTGATAAAAATCTTGTGGAACGTGGCTTGAGAAATGCTCCACATTCAAATTGCCCAGAAGAATTTATTAGAATCTATAATTTGTTGAAACCTTATGTTCCAGGCATTTTTCTAAATAAACATTTTTGTAAATGATTTTATTTATTTATTTTTAGAGAGAGGGAAAGCAAAAGTGAAAGAGAAGGAGAGAAACATCAATGTGTGGTTGCCTCTCAGCATGCCCCCTACTTGGGAACCTTGTCGCGACTCAGGCATGTGCCGTGACTAGGGATCGAACCGGTGACCCTTTGGTTCACAAGCCAGCACTCAGTCCATTGAGCCACACCAGCCAGGGCTCTAGGCACTTTCCATTGATGAAACGACTTGTCCAACATTACACAGCTGATTTGTTACTCTCTATTTCCAGTCTAGTTTTAACTTCAGGTTTATTGCTTTAACCACTTAGGCTGTTCTGAAGTGTTGGTCAGTTCTTATTTAGAGGCTAAGGATTTATGATTAGGACATTCACAGAAGTTTGTTTTATGTGCCTTAACTTCCCTAAGTGTGATTTTACCAGAATATTCACTTTATGTGTAATTTCATTGACTTTTAATCCCAGGTTATTTATCTTTCCCCACTCACCAGCGCAGTGCTTGGATTGTAGAGCTTAGAGTATAGGTACTTAATGAATGAATGTTGTCAGTTTGTGAGAAGATTGTATCAGACTAAGCTGAAGGTAAGATGATAAAATTTTCCTCCAGACTATGGTGGTATACATCAGAGTGTGAAACAAAGAACTTTCACAGTTGAAAGTTTTTCTTAAAGAAGGGTTTTATTGAGCCAAAATGCTAGCCAAAAAAGAAGACTGGGCCTGGGGCACAAAGTCTAAACCACCAGGTGTGGCCAGGTGGAAAACACTAGCATGTCTGCTGCATAAAAAAGAAGCAGAGGCTCCTGGGATTCTGTGGCACCTGCTTATTCTCTCTCGGATTATCTTGGAAATAGCCACCTGGAAGTTAATAATGGTGTTTCAACAGACATGAATGTGAGTAGTCTTGTTAGCTGGTTTTCTGCTATTAACAGGATGTCCTATTCCTTCGTCTCACTCTCCGGTTACTTTAATTTATTTTGGAACATTGCAGAATATCTTGTCAAGAGCTAAAGACAAGTGTTTTGGATCATTTACCTTTTTTTTTTTTTTAATCCTCACCGAAGGATATATTTACTGACTTGAGAGACAGAGAGAAAGTGAGGGAGGGAGGGAAGGAAGGTAAGTCAGTTGGTTGCTTCTCATACATTCCCCAACCTGGGATCCATCCTGCAACCTAGGTATGAATACGTGCCCTGCCTGGGAATTGAGCCTGCAACCTTTTGCTATAGGATGTTGCTACAACCAACTGAACCACCTGGCCAGGGCAATTATTTACTATTTTATGTCTGTGCCCTTCTTTGTGCCTTTACTGTGAGAGCAGTCAAAGAACACTGACTAAATCTTTCCTGGCTATGTTATGTTGTATGAGGTTGTTAACTTTTTCTCTGATAATTCTTGTAGTTTAGTCTTGGTTTTCTTAGGAAAATTGGCTTCTTGTCCATCTATTTTATCAAGCTTATATCAAGTAATGCTTTGTCCTGTGACCTCATTTTCTGCTTTGCTACGCAATGAGCCAAAGAAGTTGGTTGATTATACTCTTCTGTTTGGACTCCCTGATAATGTCAATGTTCAGTCATGGCCTGGAATGAAGGAACAAAATAATGAAGGTTGTGAATATTAGTATTTTTAGGGAGTGAGACCATAAATATCAAGGTAGGTAGGGCTTGAAACTGAATCACAGCTCTTCAGAGAGTCTTTTCAATTGTATAGGTATCTTTGTAGAGTAAAACTGTGGCCTAATGTTTTCTTTCTTTTTTTTCTTTAATATGGACTTTTATTTTTACTTTTTTCCTTTGACTCAAGCTGGCCTCACTTAGCACCCTGACTCACCTACCTTGGTCTCTTTTCTTAACCATTAAGTCCTCAGGACAAGGAGGTTTTGGTCAGCATCCAGTAATCTTTTTAAAAAACACATCTTTTATTGTTTATGCTATTACAATTGTCCCAAATTTTTTCCTGCTGTCCCCCTCCATCCAGCCCACCCTACTGACTCAGGCAATTCCCACACTGTTGTCCATGTTCATGGGTCCTGCGTATATGTTCTTTGGCTCTTCCCTATGCTGTAATTTACATCCCTGTGAGTATTTTGTAACTACCAATTTGTACTAATTAATCCCTTCATCTTTTTCACTCATACCTCCATCCCCCTCCCATCTGGAACCATCAAAACATTCTTTGTATCTGTGATTCTGTTTCTGTTCTTCCTGTTTGTTTGTTTTTTAGTTTCAGTTACTGATATTTATTTGTTGCCATTTCCTTAGTATTTTTGATCTTCTTAAAGAAAACCCTTTAACATTTCATATAATACTGGTTTGCTGATGATGAACTCCTTTAGCTTTTTCTTGTTTGGAAAGCCCTTTATCTTCTCTTTGATTCTTTTTTTTTAATTATATTTTATTGATTATGCTATTACAGTTGTCCCATTTTCCCCCCTTCATTACCCTCCATACCCCCTCCCACCCACATTCCCCCCTTTAGTTCATGCCCATGTGTCATAAGTTCTTTAGCTTCTACTTTTCCCACACTATTCTTGCCCTTCCCCCTGTCTATTTTCTACCTACCATCTATGCTACTTGTTCTATGTGCCTTGTCCCCCTCTCTCCTCATCCCACTCCCTTATTGCTAATCCTCCATGTGATCTCCATTTCTGTGTTTCTGCTCCTGTGTAGTGGTTTGCTTAGTTGGCTTTTGTTTTAGGTCTGGTTGTTAATACCTGTGAGTTTGCTGTCTTTTTACTGTTCATATTTTTTACCTTCTTTTTCTTAGATAAGTCCCTTTAACATTTCATATAATAAGGGCTTGGTGATAATGAACTCCTTTAACTTGACCTTATCTGAGATTCGTTTTATCTTCCCTTCCATACTAAATGACAGCTTTGCTGGATAGAGCAATCTTGGATGTAGGTCTTTGATTTTCATGACTTGGAATACCTCTTTCCAGCCTCTTCTTTCCTGTAAGGTCTCTTTTGAGAAATCCGCTGACAGTCTGATTGGAACTCCTTTGTAGATGACTGTCCCCTTGTCCCTTGCTGCTTCTAGAGTTCTCTCCTTCATTTTAATCTTGGGTAATGTAATTATAATGTGCCTTGGTGTGTTCCTCCTCAGGTCCAACTTCTTTGGGACTCTGTGAGCTTCCTGGACTTCCTGGAAGACTATTTCCTTTGCCAGATTGGGGAAGTTCTCCTTTATTATTTGTTCAAATAAGTTTTCCACTTGTTGCTCTTCCTCTTCTCCTTTTGGAAACCCTATAATTTGGATGTTGGGATGTTTAAAGATGTCCTAGAGGTTCCTAAGCCTCTCCTCATTTTTTTGAATTCTTGTTTCTTTCTTCTTTTTTGTTTGGTTGTTTCTTTCTTCCTTCTGTTCCTCTCCATTGATTTGAGTCCCAGTTTTCCTCCCATCTCTGTTGGTTCCCCATGCATCTTTCTTCATTTCACTTATTGTAGCCTTCATTTTTTCATCTAATTTGTGAGCAAAATCAACCAATTCTGTAAGCATCCTGATTACCAGGGTTTTGAATTGTGCATCTGATAGGTTGGCAATCTCTTCATCGCTTAGATAAATTGG